>CM077233.1:21367854-21515354 GCA_039654775.1 Spinibarbus caldwelli | reverse complement strand
AATTCACTTGAAAACAGGCTCCTTTGGGCAGTTTTTGTATTATTTTCCCTGATGTCCACTTACATTTTAAGTCAAGTCAGTTTTAGCAATTTTTCACTCTTTCTGATCCTTAAAAGAGGCTTGCTGGCTAAAGTAATAATAAAAAATGATTAGATTTTGATGTGTTATGCTTGTAATTGTTGGACTTTTTCCTGCTTAGTTTCATTAAACAATCTGGGTGAACTGTGGAGGGTGTTTTGCCTTCTAAGAATATATTAGAATATATATTTTTATAGTTATATTTATTAAGTTTATATCAGACTTTTATTTCAAAATAGCAGAGGGAAATTCTGTTTTCCATGATATGGCACACATCTACACTCCCCCACTAAACACTTTTGCTTATCATTCATGCACCATCTGTGCATGTTGACCCACACTGCCAGTACTTAAAATGATTGCTGTGTCATTAGTTAACAAGATAAGTCAATAAACAGCTGTGCAGAATGAACCAAATGTGTTTAAACTGTCTGTCTAGTAGTTATGGATCCACAAGTAAAGTAAGTATGTTTAAGGAGCTACAGTGTTTGTTATTCTTTGCATTAGTTTAGTTGATTTTTATGTGATCATATTTAATGTGTGTATGTTTGTGTATGTACTTATTTCCTATAGGCGCCAGGTCAAAGTGGTTTTAGAAGATGTCCTTCAGACAGAGATCGGGCAGAGATTGCTGAGATGTGGTGGGCAGATTTGCCAAAATACAAACCAATCAGAGAGCAAAAGGCAGAGTGATCACACCTCAACAGCTACACTCAAAGACAAGAGGAGAACCAGTCTAACAAAAAGAGGAGAAACAGACTCTACTGGACCAAAAGCCACTTCACCATCCCATAATCAGACTGAGTCATCCACTGAAAATGAATCATGTCCACACAAAGAAATCAAAAATCCGAAATCCAAACAACTGAACTCATCACTGAAACTATTAGAGTCATCTGAAGTATCAGGTAACTCCTGTTCACCCAGAGAAAGTGACTCGCTACAGGATGTTCAGATTAGTGAACAGTTGCCTAAACGGACCAAACCATCTACTTTTGAAGAGAATGAAGTATTACTTCTTGAAGGATCTCCGCAGCACGAGGAAGCACCCTCCTTTGGATGTGAATCTTTATGCAGCCCGTCTTCATCGTTAGCAAGGCGGGGTAGTCTGAGAGAAGAAACATCAGGTAGCGAGGTAAGATCTGTATATCTTGGCAAAATTCAAAGAATCCTGAAAAAGTGTATCACAGATGGTTTCCACAAAAATATTAAGCAGCATTGATAACTGAGCACCAATCAGCATATTAGAATGATTTCTGAAGGCTCGTGTGACATTGTAGAGTGGAGTAATGATGCTGAGAATTCAGCTTTACCATCACAGGAATAAAATACATTTTAAAAACAATTTAAATGCATTATTAAATCATTTATTGGTATATCAAAGCAAACTATAATGTATAACATGGAACCTTAGTTTTTATTGTAGATCATCATTTTTGAATCTACATTTGATTCTATAGCATCTAACCAATAAGAAAGAAAGGAGAAAAACAGAAGAGTGCCCAAAATATGCTTCAGAAGATATGGAAAATCACTTGCTCAGGAATGGAGAGGTGGCGCAGGAAGTGGATGGAACGAGAGGAAGTGTGTTACGCCTCTCAGTCGGGGTTGATTGGGAAATCCAGGTTAAAAGATTACGTATGGACAGCCTTTCAGGTGAACATGTTCCCTACTCAGACCCCGCCTCTGGGACAACAGAGGGGCAGAGCTATAACACAGAGTCCTCTAAACTCACTCCATCTGAACCTAGTAAGTGATTATTCAGTGTTTTTTGATCAAATAAATACAGCCCTAGTGAGCATAAGAGACATTTTTAAAAACATTTTCAAAAATCTTACCCACCGCAAACTTTTGAACGGAAGTGTATGTAATTGGTAAATATCATTTCACTAATAAATGTCAAACATTATTTGGTGTTTACATGCAACACAGATATACCAAAGCATTTTTTCGAATTTTGTATGATTGTTACTTGAAGACAATAATTCCATTGTTTCCTTGCTTAGTTGTTCTGTCCAGTGAAGAGGAAGAGGAAGAGGAAGAGGAAGGAGAGAAAAGTAATGAGGTGGAAGCCTCTTCCCTAAACATCCAGCCACTGGAGAGTGCAAAAGACATGAATATAGAAGATAAATCGGTAAGAGTTTACAAGCAGAAAAAAACACTTGAGTGTCATTCACACACAGTATGGTGATCCACCTACTGGACAAAAAATTATTTTATTTACTAAATAATTACTAAATAGTATATAGCTGATTTTATGGTGGTTTATAATATCTTGATGTAAAAAACATCTAGCTTAACGGGGGCTGTTCCAGCCAGACACTGGCGCTGATGTGTATGTATGTGTTCATTGTCAGATTTCAACTGTGATAAAGCTACAGCTGTCTTCCCTTCACATGGGTGGAGTTAGTGCCAATTGTGAGAGTATGAAGGTGAGAGTGATATGTTGATGTGGTGGGTTGGAGTGATCAAATATGTGACCCTGGACCACAAAACCAGTCATATACACGGGTATATTTGTAGCAATAACCAGCAATACATTGTATGGGTCAAAATGATTGATTTTTCTTTTATTCCAAAAATCATTAGGATACTAAGTAAAGATCATGTTCCATGAATGTTTGATTAGTAATTTGGACAACTTTAAAGGCGACTTTCTCAATATTTAGATTTTTTTTCACCCTCAGATTCCAAATTTTTCAAATAGTTGTATCTCGACCAAATATTGTCCTATCATAACAAACCATACTCCAGTGGAAAGCTTATTTATTCAGCTTTCAGATGATGTATAAATCTCAATTTCAAAAAAATGGACCCTTATGACCAGTTTTGGACATATCTGAATCATTCAAGTCATGATTCAAGCTGTGGTTTGCATAAAAAAAGTACAACAGGAAGTGTATCAGGAATGTTTTTGAATCTCTCTCTATTTTCTATTTGTGTCACTGATTTTTAATATACCGTTTTTTCAGGTCACTACAGACAAGATCACATTTTCATTAAGAGGTAGACATGTTTTAAACATACATTATTATTAGAAATATTCTGGTGAAGTGAACATTAAGCATTTGTGTCCGTTTTCTTTTGCATCTATGTTTTCTTTTGCATCTATGTTTTCTTTTGTAGGTTATAGTTTAACTGTCAAATAAATCTATAACCTTTATTACTCCATACATTTTATATTATAATATGCATTATATTGTTTTAATATTACCTTTTATATTATAAATAGATAAATGTAATATCTATATGTAATATATATGATTATACATTTTTAAACCTCTTTTCTTTTTTGTTTGCTCAGGTTCTTCAGTGAACATTTCTATATCGACGCCTAATGTGTGTAAATACAGTGTATGGGATGAGCCTATATTGAGCGGGTGTGGCCTGGCTAATGACAACGAAGTCCCACCCCCTTCTCTGGTCCTCTTTTGGCTGACTGATGACCAGGCACACAGATTACGCAATGACCTGTCCGTCATCCTGCCAGACACATGTCCAGGTCAGCTACCTGTCTACTTTCTTGATTACTGATAATAGATACTGTAATATATTGTTATCTATTTGTTAATATTGCTAATATTTTTGAAAGCAATGACAGTACTTTCTATATTCTCTCTCCTTATGTTTTATGTGTTTACAGCTGAAGGCAGTACGTGTGTGTTGCTGTGTTTGGCTGAACCTGTAACTGGTGTTGAGAGTGCGCTCTTGGCCTCTTTAATGGACATGGTTCAGAATCAGAGCAGCCCTGAACTCCTCTCCCCCCTCACACAGTCAGACAGCCTGAAAGTGCTTCAGAGCTCCCAGGAAACACACCTTCTCCAACTTTTGATGCCTGAAACTGATCCTCAAACCAGCACTGCTGCACATGCAGCTGTATCTGCTGTGAAGGTTCAGACAAAATTTTGCATCTATGTGTCTTTGCTTTTTTTTTTTTTCGTGTTTGCAAGTTCATTTCTTTCCCGTGGTTAACTTTTAATGTTAGTAATTTAGTTACAAATTATTAGGTTGATAATATTATTTGTAATTATATCAGATTATTAAACAAAATACAAAATACAGAATCATTTTCACTTTTCAGACCCTCTGTATGTCAGTGTGGTGGTTTTTGAATGATCTGTTTTTCCAGCCTAGTTTCATCTGGGTGGACTAGGTAGAGAATTATCGATTATAGGAGAAAAAGAACAAATTGTTTTGGCAATTTTATGGATTGAATGTGTGTTTCCAGTCTCAGGATTCTGATGTTCATTTGGAGCCAGTTTACACGCTTTGCCACAGTAGAGCTCAGGGTTCATACAGTGTTACCTTGGCACCTACACTTGGGGCAGAATGGACACCGTACCGACACTGTGGTCCAGCACGCAGGTAAAACGTCTTTAATGTTTGTGATGGAAATCTCTTGCTCACCAAAGCTGCATTTATTTGAGCAATAATACAGTAAAAAAAAACAATAATATTAGAAAATATTGTTACAATTAAAAAAAAAAAAGCTTTTCTATTTGAATATATTTTAAAATATAATTTATTCTGTAATGTCAATGCCAAATTTTCAGCATCATTACTCCTATCTTTAATGTCTCATGATCCTTCAGAAACCACTCTGATATGCTGATTTGGTGCTCAAGAAACATTCCTTATTATCATCATACTGTAAACAGTTAATATTCTTGCAGAAACCATGATGCATTTTTTCAGGATTTTTGATGAACAGGATGTTTAACAAAACAATATTTATTTTAAATAGAAATAGTTTGGAACATTATAAATGTCACTGTCAATTTTGACCAATTTAAATCAGTCCTAATTTACTTTCATTCAACTCTGTTTAGATTGATTCAGTTCCCTCCTCCACCCACGAAAGGAGCCATCACCGTGACGACAGAGGACCTGGAGTGTTTAGACAGTGGCGAGTTTCTTAATGATGTCATAATCGACTTCTACCTCAAGTAAGACAACTAAGGATTAATTTTAGACACAATGTATCAGTAGAAGGACTTACAGTCACTCCATCACAGTTATTTGGGAAGGAGTGGGGTTAAGAACTGGGAGTTTTCACTATCAGCATGAAGATTGATCCAGTTTGCAACTTGTTCTGATGAAGAACTGCCTATAGGAAGTTCTGATGTGAAAAACAACTAAACATTGGCTGTTTTTAACAATACATTACCATTCAAATCTTTGGGGTCAATAAGTCTTACAATGATTACATATTAGAATGATTTCTGAAGGATTATGTGACAATTTAGACTGGAGTAAACTTTGCCATCACAGGAATAGATTACATTTTAAAATATATTTAATTAGAAAACAGTTATTTTAAATTGTGTAAGGGGTAATAGGTAAATAAGGGAAACAATGTCAATTTCGCTCAAAGGGAATCATTTATGATTTTATAGGGAATTTGAACAGAATCACTGTTTCACGGCTGATCACTGAGTCGGCAGCGATTCAGTGAACGAGCCGTATAACATCAACTCTGCACTGGATATTAAAATCCAAAATATAGTGAAAACACTATTAAATGTTTACACAGTAACAAGATCGGCAGATTAAGACATTAACTTGTAAGCACAAAACACAAGATACTTCTCTTTTCAATATAAATAAGACTTTATTTGATAAATCTAAGACATGTAAACTAATCTAACACATGAACACATGCATTCACACATTCATACAAGTTGCAGAAAGAGAGAAAGTAAGGAAAGGATGAGTTAAGAGAATGAAAATGTGATATCCCGAGTTTACAGCAATATGTGCAATTGCATAGACCTGAACAACCATCAATCACTTATTTAACCCTTGCATTGAGTTTCTCAATGAGGCTAAAATTTATATTAAATGTACCAGCTCAGCAAAAATCTGGAGTTGTATTACTTGCGTTGCCTTGGTGTTAAGGGATTCCCTTTTGTTGTTGTCTTGCAGAAAGGGGTTTTCCCGAGGTTGCGGATTGGCTGAGTTCAGTGGTCTTTCGTAGTAAAGTCTTGGGTGTTGGCACTTGATGCGGAGTTGGTTTGGTTGAAGTTTGGGGCGGGTGCAGTCGGAGCTGGACTTTGCGGCAAACTTAACGAAACTCTCACGGAAAGACAAGAAATTAAAGTAAAAGAATAAAAGGATGTAACGAGACTAGGTGTGTTTTCTTCTCATTGTGGTAGCAGCTGGCATGTAGGCCAGAGCACGCTGGAATGCCGCTCAAAGAATTCACGGACAAACAGAAGTGGCAAAAAGCATGCCTAAATGTACAAAGCAAGAGCAATGACGCAAAAGCATAATTTGATGGTGTCCTGAGTATTTAAACTCGGCTTTCAGACCGTCCTATCTGGACATCTTGACCAATTAGAAATGATCTTAGCCTAGGGGTGTTGCTCTGTTTCTTCCCCATCATAAATCCTGTATCAGTCACATGGTCCGAATTTTCCCGCTCTTGTAAAGTATAATTTTGGACAGGATTTCTATAACAAGGCTATGATACATTTGACAAAGAATTGATTGGAAGAAACATTTAAAGCATGATTTTTCAAACTCACACATACCAAACATGAATATGACCCTTTAAAGTCATTCCATAGTTATTAAAAAGACACACAATATGTGATTAAAACATGATAGTTAATCGTGTGGGTTACATACATGATATGGAGTTATGCATAAAAATGATAAGTCTCATAAGTCCTTTTAAGATGATTTTGGTGCATCTATATGTGAAAAGGCAGTTTCTGTACCATTCTGTGAACATAAGGACATGTTCTGTGAAGACTAGAGAGGTTAAAAGGTCTCCTAAGAAATTTCAGTCAGGTTTGTCTTCTATGTGGAGAAAAGAAGCTCGTGATTTCTATCGTGGAACACATGTGATGGCTATCTCTTTGACCATCAGTCTTGATTACTTGCCCCAAATTTGACGATCTCCTTCCTGCATTGGAATTGTCAATAAGTGTTCTTTTGTTTAAATGTTGCAAGCTGTTCTGTGAAAGAGGCTTGTTGGTAAAGCTTTCTTCACACTCATGCGCCAGGGTACCGTGGACAGATTTATGACGTTGTCTTGTTATCTGGGGCCTCTCTGTGGAATTTGGCTCTTTGGGTTGTTCAACATCAATCCGATCAAATCTTAATTTGTCTGATCCACTCTCTGATATCCTACAATTGCAATAATATTTTGCAATATTGCTGTTTTTATTTTTGAACAAATAGGCTAATTGCAGCCTTGGTGTGCATAAGAAGCATTAAAAAAATTACAAATTTTTACAAACCCCAAACTTTTGTACTGTAGTGTATGTTCTTAAGTGCATAAACCTAAAATCACTGTAACCCTAAAGATATCCTTGCTACCAAGAGTCTTGAACAATCCTCTTTGAATATTGATAACAAACTTGCAAACTGAGGTGGTATTTTGTATGCGTGTTTTTTTTTAGGTATCTTCTGGTGCAAAAGGCCCCGCAAGCATCTGTAGACAGATCTCATGTTTTCAGCAGTTTTTTCTATAAACAGCTCACACGCAGAGACAACGCTAATGAGGACAGTACAAGCACACCGTGAGTATTTGTTAGATGGCACACATATATTCATATATACCCCTTTTGAGATACTGATATACACTTTCCTTTGATAATGCTTATTGTTAAAAGTGGTTTTTGTTTTTACAACTTTGGTTGTCCATTAGAGCTCAGGTCAGAAGGCATCAGCGTGTGAGGACATGGACGCGTCATGTAGACATCTTTGACAAAGACTTCCTGTTTGTGCCTGTCAATCAAGAGTGAGTATTAGCTATTTAAATACAGTGTTACTTTTGAGGGCCAGTGTTTTTAGAGCTGTGTTTGCTTTTTAATTACATGTTTAATTTTTCTTGTAATTTCATTCACTAATTTGTGCTGTCTATGGACATTATAAAATGTTTGAGCTTTCATGTGCCTTGAATATACCAGTGTGTATCATATCGTGTTTATAAGTGTCTTATATCATGTCTGATGTTTGTTTCAGAGCTCACTGGTACCTCGTGGTGATCTGTTTTCCTGGGTTAGAAGAGCCACAGTATGTTAAGAGGGATGGCAGAGACTCTATGCAGGGCGATGGAGGTGAAGGTTTGGGTGAGTCTGAGGGTGAGATCCATGGAGAGAATAGATCCAACAGTGATGAGGATAAAGGTAAGATGTGTCAGTTTTGAAAAATTTTAATTCTAATGCTTTACTATTAATTTACGTATACTTACTACTTTTGAGTATCATTTGATGATTCTAGACAAACTTTTGTTCTTAATCTAGATGACAGTTGTATAAAGTCAAGCACGTCTTTTCATCTTCCCGTAAGTCAAATTAACTTTAATAACAGGTCTTGCAATTCAGAAATCTTTAATTTGGAAATTTGATTTGTTGAATAGCATTTGATTTGATATAATGTGATGTGGACAGATAGTTTGCACATGCACAGTTACAACAGAACCTTTTCCCTCTGTAGAACTGTACGGAAAATACCTGCAAGAGACCTATTGTGTGTAAAAGGTATGTGTGTGTGTGTGTGTGTGTTTTTAAATGAACTGAATTATTTTTGTTATAATGTAGAGAATTTAGTGTGAGAAAAGATAATAGTTTAGGTTTTCCAATAAAAAAAAAACTTTTGTGCTGCATACATTACGATAATATTATAAAAGTACTATATAATGGATTTTAAATATTTTCTGTTGTTATTTTTATTATAAAAGTAAAAATAACTTGTTTTTTATTTTCTATAATTGTTGCTTTTTATTCATATATATATTTTATATTATCCAGTTATGGAGGCTTTCAGGAAAAGGATTTCACTGCTAATGTATCGCACGACAAAATATTTTTTTTAACTGAAACTAACATTCTAAAACTAACATTTTTTTTAATCATGAGTTTTGAGAATTATTTTTACTCTTTATTTTTTTCAGACCATGTATTCTCATCATGGATTCCCTGAAGTTGTCGGTTCACGAACGCATCTTCAAACTCTTGCGCGAGTGAGTGTTTGCAAACTTTAAAACAGTCCAACTTAATCTCACATTTATGTTAAGCGCTGTTGTTGTTGCTATCTTTATTATTATTATTTGTTTACTGGTATTATGTAAATAGTACTAGTGCAACAGGATATTTTTGCCTGTGATTTTAGTCTTTATTTATGACTAATATATATATATATATATATATATATAATGTGTATAATGAAATTTCTTTTCATGACATGATTTATTTTAATGGGTTTTTTTTTTAGATACCTTCAGGTGGAGTGGCAGACAAAAAGAGGTGGTTATCGTGACTTTAGTGGTGACCACATGGTAGGTTCCCACTGTACAGTCCCCCTACAGGACAACAGCAGTGACTGTGGCCTTTATCTTCTACAATATGCAGAAAGTTTTTTACAGGTAGAATTACACCCATTCTTTATTCCAAATTTTCAATTCAATTTCAAATCTGTGCAAGAGTCTATTTTGACAACAATGCTATTTGTATATCTTTAAGGACCCTGTGATAGACTTTGAATTGCCATTGAGATTGGAGCGCTGGTTTCCACGGCAACAGGTGCGAGGTAAACGGGAGGAGATTCGAGACCTCATCCTACACCTGTACAGATTTCAGCAAGGCTCTCTGGGACATGAATCTTTAGAAGATAGGACAGATCATGGAAATGTCATTCAGTGATGTTAAGCTTTTAGGTTAATGTGATTATTTTACGCTAGATATATTTATAATTTAGCTGTTTTTGAACCTTTTATATTTTATGCTATTGTATACACTGTTGGAAAAACTTTAGAAAGAAATAAATGTCGATAAAATGATGATAAATTGTTTTGCTCTTTTTAATCTCAAATTTTTCTGTATGTCTGTTTTTTTCAAGGTAAGTAGCTCAAACTTTCTTTAAAGGGGTCATATGGCAAAAAAATTATTGATCTTTCAAGCCAAAAATAAGAAGACCCTGTTAAAATGGACATTTGTACTGTGTTTATGCTCTCTCTTAACAGTGGCTACAGTTGTGATGAATGAATGTAGGAGAAACATGCCTGGACACATGATTGGATAAGCAGTCGGGTGTGGCATGAATCCTTGTTCTGATTGGCTAATTCATTAGTAGTGGTCAAGTAGAGCATCAAAAGGCCAGGTGCGTGCAGGGATGGTATAGGTTTAACATTAATCAGACAATTGGAGATTAGACTGATTTACAGACCACCCACCTTCTTCCAGTAATCCCAGCATTCCAGTCTGTGTACAATGATGGTCTCTGTTTGTTTGCTTATTCAATGTAGTGTATACTAGCTGCTAAACTGTGATTATTAATCTTTAAGTGTGTGTACCAAGGAGGACTGTAAAACTTGGTGGAAGCTATATGGTAGCATTTTCTGCCTTTGAGACAGGCCTATTTTTGGAACAGCATGCTTCCATACTATTACTATTTCTACTATATTTGTCGTGTGCAGTGTGATAAGTGATTTGGAAATATCAAGTATTAAACAGTTTGATCAGACTAACAAAGGTAAAGATATGTTTTGCACAAAATGGAAAGTGCAAAGTATACATACTACAGAAATAGTAGCAGTAATACAATTAAAAGTCCTATGAAAGGATGCAACACAGTAAAAATAAAAAATCTGGAAAAATGGATCCTGGCAGAAAATTACCGGTGTGTTTTCTGTAATGTTTTTTGGACATTCCCTCCAATCTTCAAACACAACACAACACAACATAACACAATTCAATGTGTAATTCAAAAAAACAAACAAACAAAAAAAAAAAAAACACCTCATTAGGGCAAATCCCTCACAGTACACTGGGTTGTATATTTACAAACCTTTCTTCTTTACTGTACCTGTGGTGGTTAATTTCTAAGGACACCGATATTAAGCCACCTGTATGGTAATTGTATTGTGGCAGTTAAATCAGTGTGTGAGCACAGGGGGTACAAATCCTGTCTTAGTCTTAGCCATGCAAGTCACGCACAGCAACATCTAAAACAAAATCTTATTTAGAATTAATAATTCCCTAAAATGGCCCTGAATCTGAAAAATCACACCTGTCTCTGTGATATCCTTGTCAGTCAGGTCTTTAGAGGGCAGGGTTTGGGAAAGAAGGAGCATGTTTGCAGGTCTAATTCAGTGGCTACGGTTGTTAGCTATTATAGCTGTTCCCAGATGTGAATCTGTTGAAAATGCAAATTTGGGCACCAACAAGGGCCTTGATCTGCTAAACATTGAGACGTGTTTTCAAGGTAGCAGATATTTTTAGATAACATTGTTAACATTAACATGCCATCGTTATACTTACGGTAAAAATAGTTTTGACTAGCGATGGTTTTAGAGCGCTGGAATGACAAGCTATAGGACAGCTATAGACCTTGATGTGATCGATTCATCCATGTATGTGTTTCACTTTCTACTAATTTTTTTAGACCTCAGAAACTGTATTCAAAATGTCTTAACTCCATCTAAAAAGACAGGCATCTTTCTGGTGATGTATGCCAGACTTGTCCAGTCATTTAGTACACTTAAACCCTGCCCTTTTCTTATTCAACTGCAAGCTTGCATTCAGATCTGCCCTGTCCTGCATTTTTTTATTTTATTTTAGTAACCCGTTTCATTTGGGTGTATGTCACAATATCAGGGTTTCCGCGGGGTCTTAAAATGTCTAAAAAAGTCTTAAATTTAACGTAGTTGTATCAAATTTAAGGCCTTAAAAAGTTTTAAATTGTTCAAGAAAGTCTTAATTATGATTTCAAGAGGTCTTAAATTTGGAGACGGAAAGACCAGAATTGCGATATGGCTGAATGTGACGATTAAACTTCAAAAGGCTATGATTTGATTAAATAAACATGTGCGTTGCAAGTTCAAAGTCCGGTGCTGCGCTGCTTTGTGTTCTGTCTTTACCGGGAAAACTCTTATATTTAAGCCAAACGCGACACCTGCTGACAGAGAATCAATCAGTTAACATAGCTTAAACTAGTGCGCCTACGAGATTCACTGCACGATTCAGTCTATTAAAATACATTTAGAATGATGGCATAATTTAAGATATGGGGGCAGAAAATGTATAGCCTATATTTATATCATTTCATATAGTTAATATCACACAAAGAGTGCCATTTTTTTCTCTCCAAAAATCAGCATGATTACAAATGTGATATTGATTTTATGCAACAGTTCAATAAACAAGAAGTTAATTTTAAGAGACTTACGTTTTAGACACCATATTGGCTGTTTTTGCTCTATTTCTACAACAAAAATAATTCCAAACACAGCCACAGCACTGTTTTGCGTCTCTGAGCAACATGCGGTGTTTCGTTCCTGAATGAATCAAACGTTTAAATGATTCGGTTCAAACGCAATGACTCACTTATTAACGCTGACTTACTGCCACCTATTGGCCGTTTTAATTTCACATTTAAAGTATATTCATATTTTTTAAATAATTTCAAACATCAGTTTTCAACGTTTTATATTTCAAATATCAAAACATCATTTATGCATTTGTAACTGTGCAGGTTAGCATTCTATGTCCCTCTGAGCTGCATTAAAGAGTGTGTAAATACATCTAAATGCCACTTCAGATGCATTGCAAAGATACATTTTGTTGATACTGATTTCATTTGTTTGGTAACAGGCCAAATGCAAGAATTTAACTTAAACGATTATGCACACTTTTAGAAAAAATGGCTTAAAGGTAAAAATGCCCATAAAACTTGTTGGAAAAGACTCATTTCTATCACTGCTGTGAACTTACCACACAGAATATGAAGAATATCAAAAAAATTCAGGAGTCACCTGTCCATGGTAATCTTTAAGATACCAGCACAATAACACACTCAGCAAAATATCGTCTAATTATCATTATCGATAAAATCCCAGAAAATATCAAGATATCATTTTTTGCCAATTTCGCACACCCCTAATTCATGTTATTTAATTTATATAATTTATTGATAATAATTGTTAAAATCAATATTATTAACACTTTTGACTTATCCATTTTCTTAAAAAGGGTGTAAAGGCTGAAATGTAAAGTTTATCATTTTACAAAACTTTTTGTTTTTGTGAAAACTTGTATCTGAATTGTAAATTATGCTTTTTACAGTCATTTTACAGTTTAATATGGTAATATAGACATTGTGCTACCCCGCTCATATGGTATTAATTTTATTTGTGCAGGTCTTAAAAAAGGTCTTAAAAAGTCTTAAATTTGAGTTTGAAAATCCTGCAGAAACCCTGAATATGGAAGAATCGATCTGTCACTACTTCCATTTTTAATTTACTTGTTTGTTACCTTGTACGTAATTGCTATATTGCATTTGTTTATTTGACATTATTTCAGTGCAAAGTAGTAGTGTTACCTGTTCTCAGTCTTAAAAAAGCATCTTGATTCCAGTTCATTTACAGTTGTTGCAGACTTTAAGGGTCAAACCATTAATACCTGTCCTTAACCTTACAGGTGGTCAAGTGTTCAGTTGAGCAGTGATTACGTAAGCATCACATTAGTATGCCTCCATTGAGAACTGTATATTGGCTTCAGATTATTTTGGCTTATGGATATCTGGCAAATCACCTTTTCCTTGTTTTCTCCTTCACTCCTCGTTTCCAGCACATGTATATTTGGTTTGCACTCTTGGTTAACTCCAGTTCTTCCAGTTACTTCTTGATTAGCTGCTCTACAGGATTACTAAACAAGATTAGAAGAAAAAAAAAGGAAAATACCTTCCATCTGCCTACCTGCCAGAGGATCGCCACAGTTATTCACCTGCTCTCATCTTTGACAATCTGGATAGCACTTTATAATAACAATATACTATCAGAGGATACTGTGTAACAGGTATGCACAGGTGTGGGAAGGTTTGGTCACATCGTCGGAAGTGAAGCGGCGACTATCGCACAACAGCTTAATTTTCAAGCCACAGGAAGTCATTATGTGGAAGTTCATATGGACCTGTGTCCTGTGTTGGTTAGGCTGTATTTTTGCAATAGGCCAGCTGGATATTTCTGCAGGTGTGTGTCTTTGCGTGTGTATGTATCGTATGTATGTGTATATGTATTAGGTGAGAGTGTGATGGTTAATGGTTATCACCAAGTAATTTGTTTGTATATTTCTTTTTTCAGGGGTAGTTGACCGGATTCCTATGTTTGGAAATCCAGATAAGCGCTCACAAAGATTGTTTCAAAGGTTTGTGGAAAAGCCTGGAGATCATGGACTGTTGCCAAGACATAAGCGTAATGTTTTTCTGTCCAGTGGAGTACGCCTCTGCAGTCAAGAAACAGTGCAGCAAGCCGTCAGTAACCACCTCAAATACTACCAGCTCAGAGGTGAGACACTATTACTAATTCTATTTATACTGTTAGTATTAATATTTTGGGATTAATAGTAATAGCATTGTATAATCTGTGTAAAATATTGCTTGTACATGCATTAATTTACTATATAGTTATACAGAATTCAGTGTCAAAGAACTGAAAGTAGCTTTTGTATACTTCCTTTTTGGAACATTCTAAAATCTATTAAAGATATAGTTAAAGATTACATATATAATATTAATACAAAATTTTGTCACAAAAACTCAATTAAGTGGATGCAAGGGTAAATTTTAAATATTTTCACTACCTTGGTTTGAATTCATTTTTACATCCTGTTAGTCTTTTTGGTAATAGCCCTTTTACTAACAGAAGATAGACCCTAAATGACGTTATTCTATAAGGAATTATGTAATTTTTGGTTGGAAAACACCACCACAAACATGAGCCATCATTAGCTCTGGAATTGTTGATTTATCTCATGCTATTTTTGTCTCAAGCTGTAATTAATAAAGTTTAAATGCCTGAGCTCAACCAGATAATATTTATGAGTCTGACATACCCTTTTATAGACATTCTTTCTTACATTACAACAAAGCATGTTCATTTTTAACAGATACAGAACTCAAAAAATACTGCATAACAGGAATGACCCAAGTATTCAAAGCCAATGAGTGAATCTGGATTCTAGCTAATGAAGTACTGGCTGAAAAAATGTTCTGATAGCTAAAAGGAATGAGACAAGGCTCACTGCTGTAAGCTGGCCAAGAAATAACTAGTCTCTGAAGAAGGAGATGGGTGAAGAAGAATTTTATTAATAGATAAGAGCAAGGACAGATGGCAGAAAGTTGTACCATATATATTCCTAGATGTATTAAAAACTATGGTGAATCATGAAGTTCTTGCGGATTCTCTTCTTGTGCTGACCTGTGGTTAAAATAATCATCACCATTAGCACATTGTAAAAAGACCACATTATAGACCATAATCCAAAACACAGACCAAATCTTGACCCAAGTAACAAGATTCGAATCAAATCCACATTTATGTTAAAACCTCAGCATCAAGATTCTACAAAGATTTCCATTAAATAATAATCAACTAGTGCAAGCTGATCTGTACAGCTGACAGCTGAGTATGTAACGATGAGATCTCTTTAGCGTTTGGCAGTCAGATCCACTCTGAGGTCTCGGGTTAGTGTTGAAGGACCTCAAGACAATCTTTCACAGTTCACCTGTGATTTCTCACTTAATAATTTAGAGGGCAGTATGGTGGGGTTAAAAGTCAGCTAACACATTGGATTGGGGCCAGTAAGGTCAAAGCCTTTATATCCATGACTGAGATCGAGGGTGTGAGCGGTCTTGTCTAAGCACACCATTGATACACTAATTGTAAAAGTAGAGTTTGTGATTGCACCACAATGTCATCTGGACTAAAAGTTGCTGTCTCTGTCAAGAAAATGCACCCATATGTGCAAACAACTGTGGCACATAATTCCAGTTTCAACATTCTTGCAAAATAACATAGAAACAGTCTTATTAGGTTACTTTGGCTAAATACTGTGTTGCAGTGATGTATCAGATGGTAAATCCATAGTGCTTTGACATATACGGTGGTAATGATTAATTACCATTTCTCTTTGAAGACTATCACAGTATTAATATGGTGTCTGTCAAAAATGAGGTAATTCCATAGTACTTTAAATAAGTAATTTGTAACAACAGCAGACTATTGGATTATGCTGAATGTTAGGCTATAGTTTTGCTTCTGTGTTTTTTTTTTTTGTTTTTTTTTTTACATTATGAGCCGTATGTTTGTTGTGGGAAGCTCAAAAGTCCTGGCTGTAGAGCCAAGTGTCCAGTCTTCACTTAAGTGGTCAATCCTGTGCAATCCTGTCCGGTCAAGACCGAGACCAGAGCAGGGTCGAGTCAGAGTTAAGGCTGAGTTTAGAAGAGGGTTGAGTACGAGTCAAGACAGAGACCAGAGAAGGGTCGAGTCAGAGTTAAGGCTGAGTTTAGAAGAGGGTTGAGTATGAGTCAGAGACCAGAGAAGGGTCTTGGTCTTGTCATGGACTCAGGAGCATGTGGACTCAGTCTTGACTCCTCTTCTGGTCTGGTTTCAACTGTAACACTGATAGCTGAGCTTTAACTTTTGAGACGAAAGACATGTTCATTTATTCAGACAAGAATGTTACTGTTACTCGCGCAAAAAAAAGAGCACTCCGATCATATTACTTACTGTTCTGGTGTGTTTTGTTGCACTAATACAATGTTGTTGTTGTTTTTACATCAGCATGTCAGGAAATCGTGTGGGAGGCTTTCAAAATCTTCTTGGATTGCCTCCCCAATCAGGAGGAGTACAAGAGCTGGATGAGCCAGTGCCAGACAGAAAGACTCTCTGTACAGGAGATTGGCGCTGCCTTTAGCCAATCAAAAGAACACTTAGCACTTATCCACAGAGTATGTAGCATAAGACCTGTATCATTAACGTTGTACTAATTATGTTAGCTGATACTTTTGGTATGGATAGAGTATCACTGGTGACTGGTGCATGAGCATATCTGACGTCTGTCTTTTGAATCTTTATGGTCCATTACAGAGACTTGCGCAGACGGGGCTGAAAAGGTGCAATACCCCCCCCCCCCCCCCCCCCCCCCCCATCCCTTTACAAATACCCCCTTCCCCTCAGCCATTTATTTATTGTAATAGTCTTACTGACTCTGTTTTTCTCCTCACCATTCGTCTTCCTCTTTCTTCTCAGTAATACACCTACATACTCTGTATGCAGGTATACACCCTTTATACCTGTTCTTTATTTTTTCATTAAATGTACTATGCATTAGAGAACTTGTGTGTGTGGTTGAATAGTTAACTCTTACATTTGAAGGTTTTTGTATCATTTATGATGGCCCTTTTTCATTTTCATTTTTTTTATACAGACCTGAGAAGTCTTCCCAAGAGCAAGACGATGTGCCACCAGGTCTGTCTATTATGATTGTTGTTGCTGACAGTTTCTTACGTAAATGTATAAAACCCTTACAAAATCTTGGTCAAATCTCATGAAAACTGTGAAGAACATGTCTGCATATTTTTTATTTTCAGAATCAGAAAGAGCTTAATTGCCAAGTGTGCACAATTAATTTTTTTTTGGCATTGAGCCAAAATTTTCACAACCATTAATATTATATGAATTAATTTTGTATTATTAATCATTCAACTATTTAATATTAAAACATTCATTTGTAAAAGTTGTAGATGTAGTAGCAACTAGTTGCTGTAGAATGAGTTACTGATGCACATTTGTTGTGGCAGAATAGAAATTCTAATGCATAGATGCAAAGTCCTCACCTTTCAGTGACAACTCACTTATTTGAGATCAAAACAGGTCACCTATGAGATTTGCTTTAGATCCAATAAGAAAGGGTTTTTATGAGGAGGGGGAGGAGGGGGAGGGGGGATTTCATAAATTCAGTTATGAAAAGGTAGATTGGTCTTGTTTGTATTGGAAAAGTAAGGCTGATTACACCTTGGCAACTGCTAGTTGGTCAAACTAGTTCTTAAAACAACTGGCCCCTGGTTGTTTCAGTAAGTTTTGTATAGTATTTTCTTTACACTTTCCTTCAAAAACTATGTCTAAAAAGGGTAATATTTTATGAATTTGAGGTCAGAGATGTGGGAACGGTGAAGAGAGAGAGGGCAAACATTTTGCATATTAGGTCAGCATTGCCGTCTAATCAGCCAATATTGTCTTAAATACCCTGCATAGCACTTCATCTTTTATAACATGGGATTTTGACCAAATATATTCAATCTTATTTTTGTAAAATGTTGCGACACAATGTTAAAAATGTTTTTTTTTTGTTTTGTTTTTTTGCTTGTAAAAAATTACAGTTTTGTACATATAAGGTAATAAAAAATGTGACCCTGGACCATAAAACCAGTCATAAGCAGCACAGGTATATTTGTAGCAATAGCCAGCAATACATTGTACGGGTCAAAATTATAGATTTTTCTTTTATGCCAAAAATCATTAGGATATTAAGTAAAAATCATGTTCCATGAAGATATTTTGAAAATTTCCTTCTTTAAATATATCAAAACTTAATTTTTGATTAGCAATATGCATTGCTAAGGACTTCATTTTGGCAACTTTATAGACGATTTTCTCAGTATTTTGATTTTTTTGCACCCTCAGATTCCAGATTTTCAAATATTTGTATCTCGGCCAAATATTGTCCTATCCTAACAAACCACACATCAATGGAAAGCTTATTTATTCAGCTTTCAGATGATAATCTGATCTCAATTTAAAAAATAAAAAATAAAAATTGACCCTTATTACTGGTTTTGTGGTCCAGGGTCACAAATGTAAAACAAAAAATACCTTAAAGTAACTACAAATGAGCATTTAAAGCAAATATCTTTAAAAGAAATTCCGTGTGGAGCATGCCCCCGATCCACACAATGTTCTCACCTTTTTTCCCCCTTGCCTGTTTGCATCTCTGCTAATGGCTGTAAAGTAAAAAGGATAGGATACTTGGCTTGTAGGGTTTGGTTCGCATTTAATTTGAAACTACTGAATGTCTAAACTAGAATATTTCTGGAAAAAAATATTTTTGATGATAGCAAGACCAAAACTGTGGTCTGAAACCGGTAATGCTTATAAATTTTCTGAAGTTCTACAGGGCTATTTTGATGCAAACTTAATGTGTACAATTCAGATTTAAATGCTGTAATTGGAAAGAAATAAACTTGAAATGATCTTAAACAAGCTTAAAAAAGATTTTATAACGTTTAGCCTGCACCCCAAGAGACAAATAATTATCTTCAAAACTTGGTAGGTGATGAGCTTCCAGCAGAGACCACTGTGGTGGTGACCACGGCGGTTCCAGATGAGGTTGTCTCAGAGAGCGTGAAGGAAGTAACTGCAGAAGCACCATCTGCTGTCATGACAGTGGAGATGGATACTGAGGTAGGTGTTTGGCAGGCTGAAACATACTGTTCATACTGATATAAAGTCTGGTTCTAATCTGATGCACTCATGAGTCATGATACATGCAAAAATATACATATTTTCATTCATACATATAGAATTATGAATACTGAACACCTGCTAAACAAAGTTTGTGTGTGTGTGTGTGTGTGTGTGTGTTGTCTGTGGTAGATCACTAATGAGATTGAGCAGGAAGCAGCTGCTTTGCCTTCACGTCCTCTGGTTGAGCAGAGGGTGGAGCTGGCTATCTTATTGACTGGAGAACCATGGAGTGAAGAGCTGTTCAACTCCACCAGCAGTGAGCATGGCAGACTCACTCACAAGATCACAGAGAAGGTACAACACACCCATATACTTGCTTTAATTTTTACACAAATGTTTTGTATAATGGTTGTTCTGTACCAACCTTAATTACTGTATCATTCTGGTTTTGTGTTGCCTATGTTTGTCATTTCATACAGATTTCAGCTGCTTTGAAGAAACTGACAGAATTCAAGAGTGTATCAGTACTGAATATCAGGTGTGTTAGTGCATGTTTAATTTTGTTATTATAGTTGCATTTAAATATTGTATGAATATCACTGCATTTGATTACAACATACGAAACCAAGTAGCATTTTAAAAATGACAGCTCAAGCATACAGTTCAAGCAAAATGTTTTTTTTTAATAGAAAGAATTGTTTTAGATTTTAAATAATAAAAATAATAGATGCACTATAGAAAATGTACAAGAATTGAAACACTTTCGGGTTGTCAGATTGGAACATGCCATAGTTAATGAATAATTAGACAATATGCAGCATTAGCCTATGACCTGCTGCAGTGGTAACTGTGCTAAAAATATTAACTTTATCTTTCCTGTAGGCCACAGATGGATCCCTCAAGGTAAATTAGACTTGATTATGTGCATTAATGCAGGTTAGTTCTTTGAGTTACGATAAACAATCAAGAATCATGTTTATAGTCATGCAATTACTATGGAAGTCAATGGGGCAAGAAATTATTCTGACATAAACACTTTAAAATATACAGTGTCTTGAAAAAATTGACTCTTAACATTACAACTGATCATGTGAGACTATTGTGATCATCATTTGTTAATTTTTTCTGTGCAAAGTTATATCCAATACAAACCCATAGACATCCATTGTAAGTACAGTTGTTGTCTTCTCTCTGCAGTGGTGATAAGGCAGTATTGGTGGAATATGTTGTGTCCCTCCAGACCAGCAGTGAAGAGATCAGCAGTGAGACACTGGACTTCATTAATCTTCAATCCAATATGGTAGAGGGCACCTTTAGTTACTCAGAAGGGCCCACTGTTCAGTACACCATTACTGACATCCACCCCGACATCACTGAGGCTTTGCATGGTACTGCTCTATCTGCTTGTAGCTACTAGTCCTCTACAGTACATCTCAGCAGTCTGTCATGATGTAATGTTCTCTTCTCAGTGGAAACCTCTCCAGAGGAAACCCATCCTGCAGAAGAATCTCTTGACCCTGACCACAAGGTGAATTACATTTCTGTCACGGTGGCAGTGAAGTCACCAAATACAGTATACCAACTATATATTTACATATATACTCAACAAGGTGCACAATTTGAGATAGTATTCTTGACACAGAGAACAAGAAATGTGGGTGAGTTTAGTACCAAAGTTTAATGTTTAACAATTTCAACAAAACCCTAAGTCTAAGAATGGAAAAACAGGAACAGTAAAATTGAGTACCCTAGCAAGCACTACCAATAACTTCAAAAAAGTATGGGAATCAACTTTTTTTATTTTGATTATTGTCTAGGATGATATTTTAGCAGTAGAAAAACCATCTGAGCTGCCTGGAGAGGTGATGAAGGAGGTCTTTACTATTGGTGACTTTTGGGATTCTACAATGTCAGAAGAAGAAGGTATGGGAGAGCAGGATGTCATCATACCTTATAGACCATGCCAGTTGTAGTTTCTCAGAGGATAAAGACCAACATTCACATGTACAATAATTTACGGCAGGGTTGTACAATCCTGCTCCTGGAGGGCTAGCATCCTGCAGAGTTTTGTTCTAACATTCCGACACACTGGAATGTTTCTAAATTCTGCAGGACAGTGGCCCTCCAGGACCAGGATTGTACATTTACACTAACATGGTGGTGAAAGACTCAAGATGCTTGTTTATTCCTACTTTCAGACCTTCAAGACAAGGAGTTAGTGTCACAGTTTCTTCCCAACCAGACTCTTGCTGTGGATAGTGAAGCTGTAGGTCCCATTATTGATGCCAAGCAAGACAGTGACTTGACAATTGATGATTTTAATCCCGCCTCTGGATCTGGTGCAGAAGACGATTGGGTAACTGTACTTACTAGGGCTCAAGAGCCAGTTGGAGGGACAGAAGGTGAGCAAGAGGTTTTGATTGATGTAGACATGCCACAGATTGATGACTATGAATTCTCCAAAATTACAACAGTGGTTGAAGAGGACCAGATCTTGCCTGAGGAAACTCTTGAACTGATTAATGTTAAAGCTGGAGAAGATGGAAATCTACTGGTTAGTAGCGAAGTGCCCACAATGCCGCCAGTCAAAGTGGCTGAGGCAGAATCTACCCTAAAACCCGAGGAAGACATTATACTACCTGCAGAAGAAGAGAGGACAGAGGTAGACAACGAGGAAGAAACTGTTTTAACAGAAACGCGAAAGGATGAGGAAACTGAAGTTGCTGTGATCATAAAGGAAGAATCAGAGGAGGTTGAAGAAGAGGAACAGGAAGAATCTGTTGACAGTACCACAATGGCACAGGTGGATGATTTTGTACTAACTGATGTTTCAGCAATACAGTTTTCAGAGGAAGTTCTAACAGAGGATGAGATCCTATTGGTCACCATTGAACCAGAAAGCCCAGTCTACCCAACTCCTCTTTCAACTGAGAACGAATCACCCTTCTCCCTCATCACCACTATTACCCCAGCGGAGGTGGAGTTGGTGCATACCTTAAATTCAAAAGTCATCACTACATCTCTAGATGTGATTCATTACAAAGAGGAAGAGGGTAGTGGCATCTCTGGTGTCATCCAGGGCAATGAAGTTTCAAGCATAGCCTTGCCAACTAACCCTGGGCGGTCTTTGATAGTGTTTTTCAGTCTTCGTGTTACTAACATGATATTCTCTGAGGATCTGTTTAATAAGAGCTCTGCAGAGTACAAAGCCTTGGAGCAACGGTTCCTTGAACTGGTAGTGTACCTCCTCTAAAGTACATTTGCTCCTATTGTTTTTCCTCTTCCTTATCCTATCATAACTTGTTATTCCTCTTCAACCATGTATCCTGTCAAATCCTCATCAATCCAAATCAGGTGTTTCCAATCCTATTACTTGAGGGCCACCTTCCTGCAGAGTTTGGCTCAAGCCACAAATACACCTGAACTAGCTAAACAAGGTCTTCAGGATCACTAGAAACTTACAGGCATGTGTGTTCGAGCTAAACTCTGATGGAAGGTGACCCTCCAGAAGCAGGAATGGACATCCCTGATCCAGATTAAATTATTCACTAATTCAGCTCCAGCCCTCGAGGTCCACTTTCCAGTTTGATCAAGGCTGGAGCTAAACTCTGCAGGAAAGTGGATCTCGAGGACCAGAGTTGAGAACCCCTACAATGTTTTATATTATATGCCAGTGGTTCCCAACCCTGGTCATGGAGTACTCCCAGCTCTGCACATTTTGTATGTTTCCCTAATCAGACTCATTTAAATTTATGCATCAGCTCATTAGTAGAGACTCTGAGACCTGAAATGAGTGTGTCAGATAAGAGTGACTTCAAAAATGTTGGGGGTACTCCAGGACCTAGGTTGGGAACCACTTTATATACCAGGGCTCTTCAACTCGAGTCCTGCTGTGCCAAACACAAACAAACAACCTTATTAAGGTGTTTGATCTTATCAGAATATCAGAATTGCTTGCAAATTATAGACTGGTGGGTTAGATTGGGATCGTTGATATAGTCTGCAGGGCACTGGCCCTCCAGGACTGGAATTGAAGAGTTCTGTGATATACCATTTATGTTTCTGAGTTCATTAACTAATTATTGTTATTGTATGTCTCTCAGCTGGTGCCATATCTGCAGTCAAACCTCAGTCACTTTGAGAACCTGGAGATCTTGAACTTCAGGAATGGAAGTATTGTGGTGAACAGCCGTATGAAGTTTGAGCAGCCTGTTCCTCGTGGAGTCAATACTGCTGTTTACCTCATTCTAGAGGATTTCTGCAACACAGTTTACCAGACCATGAACCTCGCCATTGACAAATATTCGTTGGATGTCGAATCAGGTCAGACAACATCAGAAAACCTTAGTCAGTTTGGTCCTACATCCTATGTATTATGTATTTAGGTACCTCATCACATGCCACCTTAATGCTGTGGCTAATCTATGTGGGTATATGTATGTTTGTTTTAGGGGACAAGGCAGACCCGTGCAAGTTTCAAGCATGTAATGAGTTTGCTGAATGTACAATGAACCAATGGTCAGGTGAAGCTGAATGTGTGTGTAATGCTGGTTACTTCAGCGTGGACGGACTACCCTGCCAAAGCATCTGTGACCTTCAACATGACTTCTGCTTGAATGATGGGAAATGTGATGTCATTCCAGGCCAAGGAGCCATCTGCAGGTTTGTTTGATTATATGATATTCAAGAAATTTTGAATGCATATTTGCACATTTAAGAAAATTAATTACAAATCAAATCCGGTACATTAAAGTCTGTTCTACCTGGAGAATGGCATATTCATTAATTTTAAAGTAAGTAGCTGCTAGACTGGTTTTGTCTTAAGTGTTTAAAGTTTGTTTGTATGTTTGTCTGCACTGTAGATGCCGTGTTGGGGAAAACTGGTGGTACAGAGGAGAACATTGTGAAGAATATGTTTCTGAGCCACTTGTAGTTGGCATTGCCATAGCATCTGTTGCCGGGTTCCTTCTGGTGGCGTCAGGAGTAGTCTTCTTCCTAGCAAGAACTCTGAGAGACCAATATGACAAGGATGAGACGGAGGACCCAGTACGGTAAGACACATACTACATCACAGTCAATCTGGTATATCACGGCTTCATCCCAACTCGCATACTTTAACTGTGCATTATAATATTCTTTCTAATACGGACTTTGTCTTATGTAAGGGAACTCCAGTTCATGAAAGATTTACCTCAGAAGTCCTAGCCTTCAGAGCCGATCACCTGACACAAACCCTTGATTAGAGTTTGACCTTGAGTAAAGCAGCCTTGAGCTTCTGGAAAGGTGCTATATAACTAAAACCAATAAAAATGATAATGAAAATGAGAAAATGAGAGCTGTGAAGTAAAAATAAGCGAATGGCACTCACTTTATCAACAAAAAATGTCAAAAATTTCTCACAGAGCCCTGCTGACGTCTCTCTAGAAAACTGGGAATTCGGATTAATTACTGAATTTATTGTGGAGAATAAAATCCTAGGTCTATGACTGTGTACAGAAATTAGATCTGAAAAATATTTAGATCTAGCTGACTTAGCAGCGCTCTGAAACTTAACCAGACACTCTTTAAAAATCTCAAGAGAGACATGCTTCCGATCATGCTTCCATCTCCTCTCTGCTTTACGGCACACCTGTCTAAGAGAGCGAGCATTGTCATCCAACCAGTAATAAGATTTTATCTTTGGTTGTTTAATTTTAAAAGGAGCAATTGAATCTAAGATATTAGTACAATCTGTGTAAAAAAGAGAAATCAAATCGTCAGACCCATAGGACGTCTTTGCAGCATGCAAGATAGATTCTTCAACAGCATTAGCTAGATAATGTTCACTGAACTGAAAAACAGTCAGTGAGTTTATAAAACGGGAATAAAAACCATCAGGCTTATTCACAATAGCAGAGCTCACAACAGGAACCTTAAAACCAATGGGTTTGTGATTGGAGAAGGAAGCATCATCAGTGAAAACATAAACTACAGAAGAACCATATGACATAATAAGGTCAAGTGTGTGACCAAGGACATGAGTTGCTTGATTGATATGTTGAGAAAAACCAAACAAGTCCAAGATATTACAAAACTCAGCAACCAAAGGACGCCCCGGTCAGCAAAGATGTATATTAAAATCACCCAGTAGCAACATACGATCATACAACGGAGCAACAGAAATTAAAAATTCAGAAAACTCAGTGTAGATGCGGTAGAGTAATAGAAAACCAACAGACCCAACAGTCATGACATGCATGCTGTTGATTCTGTGTAATTGAATCAATAATTGAAAAGGGCGCGTTCAAAATAATAGCAGTGTGGAGTTTAATTAGAGAGGTAAATCATTCTGTGAAAAAACTGGTGTCAAACAACTGGCCCTTATTTAAGGACAAAGACAGCAAATGTACTTTGCATTTCTCTCTGAAAATCTGAGTAAAATGGGTTGTTCCAGACATTGTTCAAAAGAATAGCGTACTTTGATTAAAAAGTTGATTAGAGAGGGGAAAACATATAAAGAAGTGCAGAAAATGATAGGCTGCTCAGCTAAAATGATATCAAATGCTTTAAAATGGCAACCAAAACCAGAAATATGTGGAAGAAAATGGAAAACTAACATTCGAATGGATCGAAGAATAGCCAAAATGGCAAAGACTCAGCCAATGATCAGCTCCAGGGTGATCAAAGAAAGTCTAAAATTACCTGTGAGTACTGTAACAATTAGAAGACGCCTATGTGAAGCTAAGTTATCAGCAAGAAGCCTCCGCAAAGTCCCATTGTTGAAAAAATTAAGAGGTCACAATTTGCCAAAGAACACATTGACTGGCCTAAAGAGAAATGGCGCAATATTTTGTGGACTGATGAAGCAAGATTGTTATTTTTGGGTCTAGGGGCCGCAGACAGTTTGTCAGACGACCCCCAAACACTGAATTCAAGCCACAGTTCACTTTGAAGACAGTGAAGCATGGTGGCACAAGCATCATGATATGGGAATGTTTCTCATACTACGTGCTGGGCCTATTTATCGCATTCCAGGGATCATGGATCAGTTTGAGTACATTAAAATACTTAAAGAGGTTATGTTGCCTTATGCCGAAGAGGAAATGCCCTTGAAATGGGTGTTTCAACAAGACAACAACCCCAAACACACCAGTAAGCGAGCAGCATCTTGGTTCCAGACCAACAAAATTAAGGTTATGGAGTGGCCAGCCCAATCTCCAGACCTTAAACCAATAGAAAACTTGTGGGGTGACATCAAAAATGCTGTTTCTGAGGCAAAACCAAGAAATGCAGAGGAATTGTGGTATGTAGTGCAATCGTCCTGGGCTGGATTACCTGTTCACAGGTGCCAGACTCCATGCAACACAGATGTGAAGCAGTTCTCAGAAACCGTGGCTATACAACTAAATGTTAGTTAAGTCATTCACAAGAAAGCTTAAATCTTCAAGCATTTTTCTGTTTATACAGTAAATGTTTGACTTTGTAAAGAAAAATGCAGACACTGCTATTTTTTTGAACAGCCTAATATTCCTTTTTCTTCAGTTTCTGTAAAGTAATAAATTTGCTAAATATGTTTTGATTTAGAATTGAATGCGCAATGTTCCCAATGCATTTGTGTGTATTGAAGTAAAAGTTATTATAAAGATTTTGAGCTTTACTCGCTTTTTTTAAACACTGCTATTATTTTGAACACAACTGTATCTCTTTAAAAATCTCAAGAGACACATGCTTCCGATCATGCTTCCATCTCCTCTCTGCTTTACGGCACACCTGTCTAAGAGAGCGAGCATTGTCATCCAACCAGTAATAAGATTTTATCTTTGGTTGTTTAATTTTAAAAGGAGCAATTGAATCTAAGATATTAGTACAACTGTATATACATGTTTATATGCAGGAGAGAGGACAGTCCACCATTTCTGGACAGGGCCACCAAGTATAACCCCATGTTCGAGAGCGATTTAACTACAGGCTACAGCCATTACTACCAGCGGTACCCCCGAGCCACCAGTCCACAGCAGTGCCAGTGCCGAGGCATCCACAGAGTTCAGCAGCGAAGAGATACGGCATATTTATGAAAACAGTGAACTCACCAAGGAGGTACGGGTCCGTGCATGCCTATGTTTACAACAAATTACTTTGTATACACCACTTCAGGTGATCAAGTGAAATTTTGTGTGAAAAATGTGTGTAAGCGAGTGTGTGATGCATGTTTCTGGGAATTTCTCTTCCTGTCCATTCCATAGGATATTCAAGATCGCATCCGCATCCTTGAACTCTACACCAGAGATCGTCAGTTTGCAGATTTTTTGAAGCAGCATCAAATGTGAGTATTTTTTTTTAAGGTGCCTTATTAATAACCTATAGCTTTGCTTATTTTCACCCCCATGTCATTTTATTTTTATTTTATCAGAGTAATGGATAATCAAAGAGAAAGTTCCTCCAATAGTCAATAGCTGTCCAATGTCCGATAGCCTGCTGAGTGCAAAACAATAAAGGTTAGTAAACTATGTTATGAGAACAGCATGTTACAATGTAACAGTATGTTTTGTGTCTCCTGTGTTGCATCTAGTGTAAACATTAATGGATCTTTAGGGCTTTTCAGACTTTTATTATTATTATTATTTTTTTATTATTATTCTAAAAACAGTGTTTGTATTGATTTGTGTCATATGTTCCTCTTCCAGAAACTTGCGTTGTCTTTTGGGAAATGGCATCTTAGTGATTCCAGAGCAATTTCTCTTCAGCCTCTCTGAAACTTTGCCATCGCAAATTAAAATGGCTACCTATGAATACTTTTTAAAATAAGATTCAAGAAAGAAAAGGCAGTTTTTGTTCCTTTTGTTTTGGATTTTTTTTTTTTTTTTGTTAAAGACAATTTTCTGTGAGAATGGGATCTTGGTCACAGACAATATCCTTGTCATTGATTGAAATGTTTTATTAGTGCCTTCTAATCTTATCTGTGGCCCGTCTCTCAGACAATCAATCTTTGGTGTTCAAAGAAAAAGATCCCTGATGCATTAATCCTGAAAGTTACTTGAATCACAGACCATTAATCTTGTATTACCCTCTTAGTATATTACCTTTTATAGTTTCACTGCTTGTCAGAGGTTTCAAGCTCTTCTGTATTAAGACAAATCAAACTGCTAATTTTAATTATTTTTAAGACAAGTAAGCTCACTTGGTGGCCATCTTGGAAGCACCCGGGCAGCTATTTTCTATGTAGGTAATAGTTATACAAGTACAGCTTCTACATACTTGAAGATTGACCAAAATCAAAAAGACATATTTTAAACAAGTAGAAAAATATGACAGCAATGTTATCACAGATCTGCGTCATAAGCTTGAATCACAGGATAAAAATGATGCCTCTATCAAAAAGGTGATTGGCTCTTTTAACTGAAAGTAGGGTCTTCCATTTCTACAGCTTCCAAATTGAGTGCTGCAATTTCTCCTATTTATCTTTTTAATGAATGTACGTTACATCCTTCCAACAATGATTGTTGCAATAATGGACATTTGTATGTATTTTTTTACATTATTTACTGTAAATAAATAAATTTAAAATTGTATCAGTTAAAGGGTATAGTTCACCTACAGTAAAAACCGAAAATATTGTCATCATTTACTTACGTCATTAATTAAGTGAGGAAATGATTTGGCAGAATTGTCAAATTTGTGTGAATGATGCCTTTGAGTTTTTGTGAAAAATAAACTTTGTTATACTGGAGACTTTTATTACAGGTGCTAAGAAATTGTTGACAGTGATGTATGGTTTGTATTGTGTGTGTTATTGCAGTGTGCGGTGTCTGAACAATACAATGTGTTTTCAGCTGATGGTCTTCCATGTGTCAGAGCTAATTAAAGAGAATAGAGAGCTCACTACAATTAGTCAAAACAGAGATTACAGCCCAGATTACAGAGAATTACTACAGCCTGTGCTGAAAGTGTGATATGTGACAGTGTTTTCCAGTTTATAGCATAAAAATGTAAATGGCTTTAATATGTGTTATAGCCTACAACATAGTGAGGTCCGTAAGTCTGAGACAGACTCCATATGTGCCTGTGGGTTTGGAATGGCATGAGTGTGATTAATCTATGATAGAGTTTCAAGTTTGGTTGTATGGATCATTTAATGATAATGGAAAGATCTCCAGAGTCACATACTTCTTTTTGTTGATATTATGAGAAACGAATGGAGACCAATGTGGTAATGTGTAACATATGAAAGACACAATTATCCATTATTTGTTTGCTAGTGTTTTAAGTAGAGGGAGCATGAGAAACGACTACAATCAGAACCAGGCTAAGTGCCTGAGCCACAAAGAAAGGGGGTTTTCTCTCTAAAATGTCAGTAATGAAAGAACTGATGGTCCATTGATTTTGTCGACATTTCAAGTGTAACTGAATAACCTGTTGCAGTTACACTTCACAGTTTAACCTCTAGGGAGCGGTGTTTGTGTTTTTAATATTTCAAAGTGTGATCAATGCATCACAAAACAACAGATGATAAAATGACTGGTGTAAAATCCCCATGCTGCTCTATTTTAGGTGCTGCATTGGCTATGACTATGAGAGAGTGTTTGCACTCTGTAGATGCTACAGTTCTTGTAAGTAGTGATATAGGAGAAACGAAGCTTTTCGAAGCAGTTGCATCTCAAAATGATTTGTTTTTTGAAGCGCTTTCAAGCGCTGTTTGTAAATACAACGGGAACACAGCTCAAAGTATAAAGCAACTTACGGTTCACGCGGACTTTAAATTTAAACTTAAACTACAAATAGTACCATTTAATATGAAAGGTATGTAATCAATTTGTGTTCTTAGTCAGGACTTGGCAAACTAGGCCAGTTAGGAACAATTAACGACTATTTTTCTTTCTATATTATTTCCTTGTATTAAAATTCATGAAAACTGAACTAAGATCAGATAAGTCAAAACCATTAGCAGTCGTTCAGGGGTTCACCAGATCATCCGAATTTCGAAACGTTTCTTTTTTGTTTTACTGAATACAAAATAGGCTACATTAACTATATGGGCCATTCTACAGAATTGTTCCAAAGTCAAGTCGGAAACGTCTTGAATTTTTTTTTTTTTTTTTTCCAAATAATTTGTATGTATGCAAATTGTATAATATCCAAGGTACACATTTCTAGTAGTTCTGCAGTTAATTCTCATATTGTATTTTTAGAAAGTTTTGGAATATTTGTCCTCTCCCCAAATTTGTCACTACCGAAACAGTAATAATAATTTGATTAGAAGGGTTATTGACTAGATTTTGCTTACAACTAGATTTTAATTTTTTTTTTATAATTTTTTTTTTATAATTTTTTTTCAGAGGTAAATCAATAACAATTATTTTTAACAATATTTCAAGTGTAATTTATGAGATTTGTTGTATTTTGAATCCTATTTTTCTTTGTAAAAGGCAAAAAGTTGATCATACTGATTCATTAGTTTGAATATACATTGAACCAAAAACTATCAAAATATAATAATTCAGTATACTTTATTTTAAAAAAAACAAAACAAAACAAAAAAAACATCCCATTTTCCGGTAGTGACAGATGCTTTGGTAGCAACCACATCACATTACAGAATTTTAACAAAAAAAATTGCAAAACTGTACTAAAATTTTGTTTATTTCCCCATGAGGATTATGTGTTCCCTTTTGTCACTACCAAAACAATGATGACATGTTTCAGTAGTGACAATTCTATGGGATAACACCCCAAAAAACAAAGATGTCACTACTGTTATGGAGTAACTCCCAAAAAAGTGCTTAATTGCAGAAAAAAGGTGTTCGGTAGTGAAGTTACACACAGATTTTTTTTTCAGACTTTTGAACACGTTTACCTCAAAATGATGGGACCTATCTACTCACACATTGTAGCTATGAGAGAGGGGGACACAGGAATATTTCCTGATCATAAGTTTATGGGTTTAGTTAAAATCAGTCTTGCAAGAATCAAAAAGATACTTTTAAAAACAACAATGGAAGAAAATACAAAAATTATTTCAGTATCATTTTCATAAGTTGAAATTTAAGGGTTGGGGTTCAGGACAGCCACCTCCCAACTGAAAGTACCCAATAAATGATGATTTTATATATATTAAGCTTACTAATATTTTAAATATTATTGTGGGTTTCAATAGATAATAGAAGGATCTTAATAAACATCTAAGATTAGAATACTTAATGCTTTTTAAATGTGTTTTTTGGTTGTGGGACAGCAGTTTGCACCAATTCTGTAGAATGGCCCATATAACCAAATTTTTTAAGGTTTCGAAACCAATGTTCTAATCAGTCCTTCAAAATATCCACCTTATTTTTCAGTGCAGAAGTGAGCCGTTTTCTGTAAATGTGTGAGACCTCTGGTCCATTAGCCACTGTAGGGTGTGTTGTACAACTAAAAAGAACTGGAAACGGATGACACTGGAAGCCAGACAGATTTACAAATGGCCTTGCCCGCTCTTATGGAAAATAAGGTGGATAGCCTCATTTTCTGAAATCACATGACGTGGAGGATTTTCACGCTTAAGTTTCGAACCACCAGTGATTTAAGTGAAAGTTTTTCATGCTTCAGAAAAAGTAGTGTTTTGAAAGTGACTATCACTTTAATTAATTTTATGTAATTTAAGGCATTAATGTTTTTTTGTTTTTTTTCAATCTGGTTAGGTGTTTTTTAAACCGGTAAAGTATTTATTGTTTTATATAAATTTAACGGACAATGGGGCCATATTGGAATTGTCTTTTGACCTACAACGTCAGCCCCATCACATTTAACGACGACTTGAGGTCTTATGAAATAGTAAGGTATACTTCAGAGTTTAGTGGAAGTAGTTCATTCAGGTGCTCTTTGCTTACTATGCATACTGTTAATTTTTGACGTACTACTTTTCTGACAGTACGGCAGTGGAGAGAAACAGGCATATTAGAATGCAGGGATTGTGTTAGTTATGGCGCGAAACACCTGTTCATCATGTCACTGCGCAGCTCCCATTCCACATGGTTATTTTTGTTGCATAGAAACATTTTTATGCCAGGGCCTATATCTGATTCTACTTAGTGGATTTGCTTAATAAAACAACAGCAACATTATCGGAACACGACCATGACAGAATGTGAAAGTATAATATGCTAGATCTGAGACAGTCTTACATACTATGTGTTTGAAATGTTAGACACAGACACAGAAAGAGATTCTAACTGTTATTGGTGTGCATCTAGTGATAAATTTGATAAACGTCCTGCTGCAGGGCACATTTGTACATTATTTGTCAGTGTTACAGTCCTAATGATTCTGTGTGCTTCGACTTTTCTGGCAATGTTTATAATGAATCACCCTCCTGAGTAGAATTCATCAGTTCCCCACACACAATCATATGCTGCCAACAGCTGCATTTAGTCACTTTTTCTTCCTATGAAGAAACACAAACACATAAAAATTTGCACATTTAACACCACTGATCGCTGATGTCAAGGGCCACCAATGAACTTTGTGGACAATTTAGTCCTTTGAGTAGGGCGTCAAGCACTCGTTATTTTAGTGTTTTATGCAAGCACATTTTGTCCACACCTTTGTCCTATTTTCTGCTTGTGTTTTCATCTGTTTGTTAATTGGTATGCGTGTCTGTTTATATTTGTGTCGTGACCAAAATTTCTTCTGCAGGAACGTGCGTGAAGTTCATATGGTTCAACATGACTCTCCCTTTGAGCCAATCACAGCTGCGGAGCAAAACACACACAATCATCTGTACCAAAACATTACACACGCCAGAGGCTTATCCAGTATCACCATGGCCCCATTAGGTTACTTAAGCACCCCTTCATTGACTAAACTAGAAATGTGTCCCTGATAATTCATATTATATTAGATATCATTTAGCTTTATTTTGAATATTATTTAAACATATTTATATTCAAACCAACAGCACATGATATTGTTTGCATTTACATTTATGTATTTAGCAGGCACTTTTGTCCAAAGTGACTTACAAAAGAGGAATATGTTTTCATGTGACAGTTCAATAAAGAGGAAGGTACAGGAAGGATACAAAATACCCAGTTACTTTAACAATTTTTGCTCTGAAAATAAGAAATTGTTGCAAATGAAGCCAAAGTTAATGACTCATTCATAAAGACATACAGTTTAGTTCCTGAATTAGTGTTGTGTTTTTTTGAATGAATCGTTTTAGTAAATTATTCAACAACTCACTCATAAAGACAGTGACTGCATCCTTAAATGCATATTCATTCTCCGAGTATGTATTTCTTTAATAATTACTTTATTCAGTGACTCACTCATAAAGACTATTGCTGTGTCCGAAATTGTATATTGTATAGTAGGTAATAAATTTGTTTGAAACTTGCATGACTGTTAAAAAGCTGTAAATGAGTGTGTGTAGTTGGCAAATGTAGTAAACAAATTTCACTCATAGGCATGTTTTCACTGAAATGTGGTCAACGGCCTCAATTAGTGTCACTTCACTGCCTCTCCCATGGCCTCATGGGACAGTAAAGTATCCATCTGGTCATCCAGGTACTTTTGACCTGGATATACTACTTGGCTCACATACTGTATTTCATGTACTATATAATATAGTAGTTATATTCAGATGCAGGAAGTCAGTAGTTACGTATGTTCTTGATTCAATGTTCTGAACAAATAAGCGAATGATTCAGTAATTCACTCATAAAGACAGTCACTTGTCGCCACCTACTGGCACATTGATGAAACCTGCAGAATGTGAAATTTAAGTTTCTATTTTATATATAGCGGCTACATTGTCTCGACCTTTACAGTCTATGGTCTCAACTTAAAGCCGCTGAGAGACTAAGTCAAAGAATCTATGCATTTGTGTTGCAAAAAAAAAAAAAAAAAAAAAAATTGGTAAGGCAGAAAGTACTTACTTTCTACATTTTTACTATTGCACAGATATTTCATTGAATATATATAGTCAACAAAGAATAACCCTGCTCACCCCCCTCTCCCTAGCATCTGTCATTGAACAGCTGACTGATTTCCCCATAAATAAATAAAACATATGAACTCTTTCATGTTCACTACATAATACAGGGGGAAAAACAATTTGAAATTTCATATAGCATCACAGACTTTTTTTTATAGCTACACCAACTGGAGGCGGCCGACAATGGAAGTGGATAGAAGCACAATGAAGCATCGCCAAAGAGAATACACTATGATAATTTGTAGCAATTTGAATGACAAATTAAGACTGGTTACAAAGACAAGTTTAAAATCTAAATCTCCAGGTTGGGAATCACTAGCCAAATCTGTCTCATGTGGTAATGTCATACTGGTGCTGGAGCTCAGATTTATACTGGCAGTGCACAGAGATCCAACTACTTTGGAAATTTATAGATGACTAATATTAATCCATTCCTTAGACACCTCTTGGCACATTGCTTTATCACTGTGCCCAAGGAAAAACTGCCATCAGCAGTATGATTCATTAACAGAATTTTGTCCCGCTGCCAGGGGGCCCATGATCAGGATCCTTTCTGCCCAGAGTGGATGGGTGCATTCAATTTCCATCATGAATGCAATGAAAGATGCAGTGCTGTACATCTGCCTTAAGACACTGAGACGTCAAACAAACAACGACAGAGAGCAAATAGAAAACAGACAGAGAGAAGAAGAGTGGTGATCCCTGTTTCCCTGACATCTCAAAAACATGACTCTTAAATGTGACTACTGCCAACAGCAGAGACACGCCAGTCCTGAAAACAATGAGGAAAGATCCATCAGGTGACCTGTCACACATACGATTTAGCGACTGAAAGTCCTTGGCCTGCTTTTGCTGTATATATACAGAGTAAAATTCACAAATATATCATTCATATTCATGGTCTTATGATGATGAAGGCTGGGGATTTGTGTGTCTGTTTGTGATATAGTTGGCATTTTTGTAATGAAACATCTGCGCTGAATTTTCAATTATTTATCCTGAAACACCTCCAAGAGTGAGGAGTGGAAAAAAGAAAATCAAACTCCTGGTCACTACAGACAGAAACAGCAGTAACTACATAAAATAGTAAAATGCTGTCATGCAGTCCAAGTACTGTTTATAATAGACCTACCTGTTATAATGTGCAAATGATAAAAACGCTAGACTTCTGTGCTGTATACAGTATGACAATTCTCTGTCAAATCATTTCATATTGTTTTAATAAATGAAAAGTGTTACTTTACAAAAAATTCAGCATGTTAGAATGAATTCTGAAGGATCATGTGACACTGAAGACTGGAGTAATGGCTGCTGAAAATTCAGCTTTTCCAAAACAGGATTAAATTACATTTTAAAATATATTCAAATACAAAGCAGTTATTTTAAAATGTAATAATAATTGGAAATACTATTGTTTGACTGTGTTTTTGATCAGATTTAAAAATTTGACCAACCCCAAACTTTTATTAGGGTTGTAAATACAGGTTTTTCAGTGGACAATTCTTAAACTATTACATTTGGTAAATAAGCTACTGGCCTTGAATTTATAACCTGGTGTAAACATCTCATTGCTTTTCCAGTCTGACTGCAAAGATCTCAGTAATTAGGCCTTTTCAAACTTAACTCCAGTAGTTCATAATCATTTGTTTAGTCATAGTGATTTGTCAACTGTAAAGATGATTTGAAGTTTGTCTGGCCCATAATTTATTATTAAAGGGCTAATAGGAGACAGGAGACTCTTGAGACACAATGGCATGTTCAAAGGTCTTCTAGACAATTGACCGTAAATACAAACAAATATAAAAAAATCATTTTCTGGTAATCAACTGGAAACAATTATGTTTAGTCAGAAACCTGGAACACTGATATAGATGCTGTAAATAACATGCTTTTGAACATGTTCATTATTAATGAATGGATTCCAATCAGTCTTCAAACATTTCTTCATGTTTTTCTTCTTTAGCTGTGGTTAAATAGATTTAGTCTGAGAAATGGGTAACATATGGTATTACATTATATTTTGAACAGCCACACTGTGCTGGGAAAGGATAAAAAAAGGCAAGGCAATATGATGCATTAGTTTTCTCTCAACAACAATTATCCCCAGTAACTAAACTGTACTTTGTTTAACCTGCTTGAATTTCTTCATTCTTGTCAAATCTGAAGATTGATTTTTTTTATTGTATTCTTACATAGGGTTTCATATTTCTAATATGAATTGTATTATGTGTATTTGGTCAAAGTAATTCACATTTCTTAGTATTTGTGACTAATGAGATCTGTTGAGAAAATAGATTTAAAAAAGTGTGTGTGTTTGTGTGTGTGTGTGTGTGTGTGTGTGTGTGTGTGTGTGTGTGTGTGTAATTACATCGTTGTTGATTTTGGTTAAATTTGTACATCCTGTATTTATGTATTATTTGGATTCATTAACAAAACAAGTCAATTTTATGTAGTTTTTTTGAAAACCTAGTTATCCTATGATGTGAAATTCAAAATGATTTATTTAATTTAGTTGTCATACATTTGTTTATCATGGAGTTGCTTATGTTGTTAATGTAAAAAAATACATAATATAAACACAATACAAAATTATTTCATAACACCACAAATGTATTTTTCCTTTCTACACTGAAAAAAAATGATTCATTGAATTTACTACATTTTTTAAGGTAAGTGGTTGCAATCAATTTATTTTAGCTACATTTAAATAAACAAATTTAGTTGACTAACATTCAGCTTTTTTTTATTTAAATGTAGCTAAAATAAATTGTTTGCAACCACTTACCTTAAAAAAATTTAGTAAATTCAATGAATATTTTTTTTTCAGTGTAATGAGGGTTCCAAATACTGCTTTGTGATATTATTACAGTGACTACTTAATGAAGTTGATCCCAAACACTGAAGTGAGGCAGAAGAAAAGATGCAGCTTAAGAAGAAATAAAGTGTGCTGAAATGGTGTAGCGAAAGAGAGAGAGAGACAGAGAGAGAGAGACAGAGATAAGCTAAAGGTTTAACAACTACAGTGCGACATCATAGGGTCCCTCCCTCTTGTTAATAATCCAGTATAGATGTTCGTACAATCACACACCCATTTCCAAACACACAAAACCATACCACACAGTTTCTCTCACACACAGTGTGCACTGACACCTGATCTGAGGTCACTTTAAAGGACAAGGAGAAAACATATGATTCAAGAAAGAACAATTGTAGAAGTTTAGATAGAAGAGGTTTGAGTGGACTATATGAGCTCTGTATTGTTTTCTCTGAGAAAAAAGGACAACATGCGAGCCTTCCTCCTCCTCTTCCTCAGCGAGATCTTGCTGCTGAGACTGACCTCCGCGACCACCATGAAAGGTACCAACACAAAGCAATTCAATCTTAGATTCTAGACATGTTCTAGGATCATAAATATTCAATCATAAATATTTATAAGCAAATTTGACTGCCTATATATCACTTTATAGTTTTAGCTCTGTAGTTCCAATCCATATGCATGCAACTTATGAAATGAATTCAATGCAGAAGGAAATTCCTGCATGCAGTATGCCTATTGTAATGCAATAATAATGAAGTCATTAGTCTGGTATGCTGTGGATGCACGGTGCCGGTTAAAGGATGCAAGCTCAGCTGTTGTCAATCTGTATATACAGATATACATAATATATATCTGTTTTCTTTTTGGGGTTGGGATAGTGCAATAATTTGCTGTAATTGTGACCATTTTGAAGAGTGCTTTAAAAAAAAAATTCATTAATGATGTTTATGATTACACAGTAAATAATTTGTATTATATCAACAACGAATATTTCGAAAGCCTCGCAGGTCATTAAATTGTATTTTTATTGGATGTCAGTAATGGATTCTTTTGAAATTGCAAAACAAATATTGTGTGTTGATGTCTTCATTGGCAGCAAATACAAGGTCACATCAGGAGGCAGGTCTGTTTGTGTGTGTTTATTATCTGTTTCCTGTTAAAGCTTGAATCTCTGAAGTGAGATTGTTAGAAATATTTGAGCGGATGAAAGCTGAGTGCATGGGCGTTGGTTGAATGTGGATTAATTTAGTTTACTTTTATTTTGCTTTAGTGTGCAATATCAAAAATAACTTCACACACTGAGCCTGTACTTAACGTGCCTGTGCCTGGATTTGTTTTGGCCTCACCACTCCCCTTCTCTTGTGTCACTGAAAGGTGCATGTAAGAGCAGACCCTTGTTGAGCAAACTGACATAAATCATATACTGAAAGAAGTAAGCATCAACTCCACAACTACCACTAAACAATGACCTCTTCATCCTATGACACTGTCTTATTGTAACACAGCCTTGACTAATTTATCCCAGACCACCCATCTGTTTGGTCATTGAACATCTCTAAATCCCTAGTTCTCATGGAAACCACTGTTTATCAGTTCTTCGTTTGTCATGTGTTGCACACACTCTCCCAGAGGAAAAAATAATTTCTCAGAGGTTGCTGCTTCATAGCTCAGGAGACTTAAAGCAGTTCTCAAATATGTTTCAAGTCGATGAAAATTAAAATTTCACACACTTTAATACACATTCTTGGTCTCATAGTGCATGATTAATCAGTGCATGTTTCGTTAAAGGAAAATGAGTTTGTATTTTGTAACTTTCAACAAAATGTATTTTGCCACCTCTGAAACAACTTGGATGACTACAAGTAGGCCATTTGGGCTATTCTTTTATATTATTTAGGCATTAATTATTAAAGGCAAGTTACTATTGCCTTTCTCAAACCAACTTGAATTTGAATATGAACTTCAACTTTGTCCTCCACATCTCAGTTTAAAAGCTTTTTTTTTCTCTCTCTCTCTCTCTTTCTCAGATATGGGTGCAGGCAATGGATGCGGGATTGGCTAAGTCCACAAATGAGACAATAAGATCTTGCATTTAATTTTTTCTCCATTCTAGTGTGGAACACCCACTTTCCATTATCCATTGAATTTCATAATATCCTGATATGCATCATTTTATTAACTTTGTCTCAGATGTTTCTACTGAAATTCCTTAAATAAAAATAGAGACAACTGTTGATATACAGTAGAAGTATAAAGTTATAAAAATTAATGTGGATCACTTACATCTTCAAAAAAGAAGAAAAAAAAAAAACACTATTCCAAAGTTTAGGGTCAATGTTTTTTTGTTTTTGTTTTTTAAAGAAATGGATGCATTAAACTTCTCAAAAGTGACAGTAAAGACTATCGATTTCCATTAGATCACTAAAAAAATAAATAAAAAATAAATATAAAGGCTGAAAATTCTTTTGAAATTCTATTGATAACAGAATCCTGAGAAATATTTCATGATTTCCACAAAAAATATTAAGCAGAAGAATTGTCAACATTGCTAATAATAAGAAATGTGTCCTGAGCACCAAAATAGCATATTAGAATGATTTCTGAAGGATCATGTAACACTGAAGACTGGAGCAATGGCAGTATTTCAAGTAAAATATATTAAAACAGAAAACAGTTATTTAAAGTGACAGTAATGTTTCACAGTATCAAAAAAATGCAGTCTTGGTGAACATAAAGTCTTTTGTGAAAGTCTTAACTTTTGAATTCTTCTGTAGCTCCAATAATTTGGTTTTGTAAGAATGTAATGATTCAAGCTCATACTGAAATCTCAGACATTTGATTGCAGATCTCTTCTGAAACTCTAAAGGTGAAAAATACGAGAAGCAGGAAATGTCTCCAGTTGTTTATCAATCAATCAATCTCACTGCTGTCTGAGAGAAATCATTATTCTCAAAGTGTCAGATTCAGAGGGTGACTATGTTTAACCGTAAACAAACACGCATGCAACAAGTGTTTTCTCACGTTACATCCACACATGATTTCTGCAACACAGCAGTTTATCTGCTGATTCCTCTGGGAGTCATACAGAAACCAGCTCTGATGTAATAAATGGGCTGTTTGTGTGCTCCGGAGCTCTGTGCTCAATGCCAGGGGTTTCCCTCAAGCAGAAACAACTTACTCTGGCATAGGACACGGTTTCATCGTTCATTCTGCAGAAATGGCAAACGCACACATTTATGAGAAACAAACCACAGGGTTCTCGCACTGGGATTCTTTTACGTGTTTGTGTTTTGTTGTCATAGTTCGCAAAATTAGGTAATTATAACGGCAGAATGTGATGCTTGTGAGGGAAGCATCGCTGCTGGCAAGTGCATGGGTGCATGACCAAACCACTTTCGTTTAGACTGTAGAAGTGTAGCTGTCAGAAAGGAAAATATGACACTGGACTGATTGTTATTCCAAATCTCTTGGCAAAAACGCTGTAGATACAGTCACATGATTTATAATATCCCTAGCTGAAGTCATGATGTAAATGTAAGGGATTGAAGCGAATCTGAGATCACTTTTCCTGTGTATTTGAATTCCAGTGCAAAGACAAAACATGAGGGTGCGTATCAGCGCTGTTGGAGACACCATTGTATTGAAGTTCATCCGGCCCCATGTGGACACCAGACTGGAGGGATATATCCTGGGTTATGGCAGCAGCATGTTCTCCAAACAATTTATCCAGCTACCCGAGGATGGACAACCCTATGAGACTGAGATAGGTATTGTCTTTATTTCTAGCCTTCTTTCATAGAGTTGTTGTTTATTTAACAGTTTCTTCTCTATTTTCTAGATGCTGAGCCCAAATATCTGATTGCGGTACAGTCGAAGACTCCTGAGGAACCTAAGAAAAATTGTGCAGGTAAGCAATATGGTGCCACAAATGAAATTAGATCTGTGTATACACTGTTCCCAAAAAGTATTTGGACACTTGAACTACACTTAAAAAGAATGCCGTTGCATAACAGTTCAGAAAGTTGTTGGCCTTCAGTAGACTGTAAAATAGGATTTTTTTTTTAGTTGTAAATAAAGATTATTGATGGGAATCTATCTTGAAGATTATGTTTCACTAGAAAATACTATTATAGTCTTTCTACTTGAAAATTTCACATTTAATTCAGTGTGTACTTGCCATTTCTTTGTAATTAATTGTGAAATTTACTAGCAGTTTCTGAGTGAAACCTGTGTAATGAATTTTAGCTGATTACTGACTTGTGACCTTCAGGAAAAGTGGATCTAGACAAACCATTGAACGTTGTGATCGGCTCGGTAACAGAGTCCTCAGTGCTGCTGTCCTGGGGGACACTACTGACCAGCCCCTTCATGGATACCATTCTGGAAGACTGTTTTGATGAAGGGTATGTGTCCTTGAGCGTCTATGTGTGCATATCCATGTACCGTGTGGGTGTTAATCTGGATTGAATCAGTTTGTTGTTGAACTTCTCTCAAGATGTGCAATTATTACACTGACAGAAGACACAGTGCAGGTACAGGATCATGTGTGCAGATGCCCATGTGTTCCAGAAACAACCAGACACATTTATGGGCAAAAAACAGACTTTAATAAACTAAACAGTATTTAAAAAAGTAAAAAAGGAAAGGAAACCGTAAAACACCATAATAAAATTAACAGATGTTTGGGTGGGAAAAAGAATTTGGGTGTGTATGTATGCACAGACGAATACACACATTTATTTTTATATCATTGTTGGGATTTTCCAAATTTTTTTCTAAACTAATGATGTTTTCTATCTCCTGCATGTTTATATTTTTGTTAAGACATCCTTATGAAGTCATTTTGCTCATAGAGACTGTTGGATGCTCGCTGCAATGCAGCTAATTTCAGTTTTTACTGACCTTGTGGGGACATGTGGTCCCTACAGTGTAGGCACAATGTGACCCACACACACTGTCCTTGGACACGTTAGTGGAAAGCTTGACCTCAGCCCTCTGCAAAACAACTAATATGATCCCTCTGACCCATAAAAACCTTATAAATGCCAGAAGGAGAGAGAGATGCTGGAAAAATGAAAAAGGGTAAGCAGGGGCATCTGTATACATAAATAATATCTGAGTTTAGCTTATTAGTGCCGTATCATGCTGACATAATACCTACAAGCGTGAGTTATTCAAACCAGAGATCTATTTTTCATGATTTGACTGCCATTTTAAATCTAGTTAAAGTTTATAGATTCTAGTTTGCCATTTTGTCTCCTCTCAGACAGTTCACAGTGCGCTACAGAGAGAAGGAACCCAGCAATACCTGGAACTACCAGACCTGTCCATCCACCAGCACAGTCATCGACAACCTCAAACCAGATGCTTTGTATGAGTTTGCGGTCCGAGCAGACACCGACACAAACAGTGGAGTCTGGAGTCCACCGGTCATCCATAACACAGCTGGTGTGTCCCACTACAAATCATCCATTTTGCAACGAGCCATAGTTAACAATTGTCTTGTTTGTTTTTGATTTCTCCTATGGATGTTTAGAATGAATATCTGACACAAAACTGATATTTAAATGAAACATACTGTAACTAAGTAGTTTACAAAACTTTATTGATTTTTCCCGCACAGATCAAATAATAGAGCCATTTAAGGAACTGAACCAGGCGAAGCCTAAGGTAAGTAAATAACTGAGTTTAAGGACAACATTTTTGTTCTCTCGCTTTATCTTTTATTTAATTTGGATATTGCTTTCTAAACAGAAGCCAGTCTTAGCAAGCCAGCAATCATTCTTGCCACCAGTGCCAGGTGAAAAACATCTTTTTCCTTCCTAAACCCAGTCACTGATAGTAGTAATTAATATAAAATATGTAATGACTTTTCCTGCCACTTTCTAGCCTTAAACAACATTAACCAGACCAGAGCAGCCCCTCTATTCAAATACCCGAGCCTTCCAAAGCCAAGCAAAACATCAGGTAAATGACATTCTCTCACCTTTGAAGCCAAGCAAAATATTACATTAGCAGAATGGAATACAAGCATAACACACACCGCATACTGAACAGTATTCACTGCATGCTGCTTACTATTTTTTTAAGTTGTATGTAAAACAATATGCAACATTTGAAAAACTTGTATGCTGTCTTTGTTGCCACATTAGCAACATACATATTTTAGTATGTTGACCTCCAGTCATCTCGAAATGAAATGTGGTTATTCTGCATTCTTATTGATTTGTTGTAAAAATGTCTAAAATTTGCTAAAAAAAAAAAAAAAAAATTTAAATAAAAAAATGGAGATACAGTATATACTGTATACATATGCAAACTACAAAAAAGTATAAGTATGCCACAACAGTTTGCTGTTCTGAACATACCCATTGTCTCTTGGTCTGTAAACTTTGAACTATTTTTCTCTCATATATTTTCAGAACAGTTCTTGCATGTGAATAAGCCACATTTCTACCTCTCTCTAGATAGAAAACAATTAATAGTTTTTTTTTACGACCACACACACCTGGTTTTCTTCATAAAATAGAAAGCCTGAATTGACATTATAACTAAAATGACCATTTTTTTTGCTAAGTTTCCAGCTTTAAATGTTTAGACATCTTTAAACACTAAACAAATCAAGTACACCTGCTTTTACTCAAATTAATTGTCCATCTATGTAAAACAGACTAAACAATTCTTCTGTTGTATGTCTGTGACCTAAACTGTTTTAAATTGAACGCTCATAGTAGGTCCCCTGTCACAGTAATTTTCAAGATAAATTCCAAATAAATGTCCTTCACGTCTATCATAATTCCATGTGCCAGATGTGACTTTTCTGAAATGCACACAAGCTAGAGGAACTATTGGAGGAAAAAAACATGCGTTTATGAAACATTTGAAATTAATCTAATGATTATAATCACTTTTCTTCAATACAAAATAATTCCTGCTAAAGGATTTTATTAAAACCTGAAAATGTCCCATTAACTTCTGTGACAGGAGAGCTACATGTCTAATTGAAATCAATGCCTTTCTATTTCTGTTCTTTTCCTGTGTGTGCCATTTTCATTGAATGTCTGTGATAGAAAATGTCTTTTTCTACAGTTTCATCAACAGGGGAAGAAAATCCCACAACAGTTCCTGACAATCCACCTACCTCAACCGAGGCCCTTCCTTCCTCTCACACATCTAGCATTCTGCCCACACCAATGACCACAAGCACAGTTCGACCTCAAAACCCCACCAGTCATCCCAGTACAACCCAAGCAGATGTTCTCACAGAGCAACATACTAGCATAACCCCACAACAACCTACAACATCTCAGCCACAACCTTCCAGAACCCAACAACAAACCAGCACAACCCAACAACCATCCACTACAATCCAACAATATACCAACAAAATGCAAATCTCAGTCAAAGATCAACCAAATACAGCCAAACAGTTTCTGAATACAGCCCCACAACAGTTTAGTGAAACATCTTCCCCTAATCCACCTACAATCAAACCACCAATTCAACAAACCCAACAACGCACCACAAGCACTGTCCAGGAACATCCTCACCCATCTAAGAAACAAGACACCATAACTCAAGACAATCTCCATACAAGAAAAATTCAGCCCAGCACCAAGCTGCATCAACTGAGCACAACTCAGCGTTCACGAGGCACGTCCAAAAATCCAACCACTCACACTTATTTTCCAGAAACCACTTCTCACTACCAGTCCAGCACAATTGCACATTCTGGACAGCCAAACACCAAACCACCACCAACAACACAGGATTGTTCCACAAATAGCCATTCACTGACAAACACAGCTTTGACTTCACCCACTACTTTAACAAATATTGTCTTAGAAACAGACCAACAAACAGATGTCTTAGTATCACAGCTGAAATCCGATGTTAGCAAACATCCAGTATTTAGCACTAATCCATCCATCCCTGAAGAATATTCTACATCCCATATTCCCACAACTAAAAATCCACCTCTTACTGAGAACATACAGGAACTGACTCCACATCCTATATATCTACCTTATATACCTATAACCTTTTGGTACCAGCCCAGACCCAGCACCACAACAAAGCATTCCAGCACCACTAGAATGCACCACCAGCAAGCTAGCACTTCTAAATACAACCCAAAAACGGACTCCCAAGTTGAAAATCGACAACCTACCCCTGAAGAATGGTTGCCAGGTACCCCAAAAAACCTACTAAACCTCACACCTCAAACAGCTTTCACCAAATCCGATGCCGTTCAAAACTCACCTGTGGCGGAGAAGGTAACAGTGGGGACGAGTCATCCAAGTCGACCAACGGGTAACTTCTCCCCTAGACATATGATTTAGAAACAGGCTAGTTTCAGTAATTTGAAGCAATCCAACAACTTAAAGTGTATCCCTTAAAAGGATAGTTCACCCAAAAATGAAAATTACCTCATGATTTACCCTCAAGCCATCCTAGGTGTATATGACTTTATTCTTTCAGACGAATACAATCAGAGTTATATAAAAAACTTTCCTGGCTCTTCCAAATTTTATAATTTTGAAGTCCAATAAAGTCTATCCGTCCATTATAAAAAAGTACTCCACACAGCTCTGGGGGATTAATAAAGTCCTTCTAAAGCGAATCGATGCGTTTGTGTGTGAAAAATATCCATATTTAAAATTTTATAAACTCTAATCTATAGCATCCGCTAACTGTCGTATGCACGTTCACGAGAGAGTAGCGTTCCAGCAAATGACTCCGGTTGTATTCGTCTGAAAGAATGAAGTCATATACACCTAGGATGGCTTGAGAGTGAATAAACCATGAGGTAATTTTCATTTTTCCGTTATCTATCCCTTTAAGACAGAAGTGTCAAGTCATTTTCCTGGAGGGCTGTTTTCCTGCAGAGTTTAGCTCCAATCCTAAATAAACACACCTGAATCAACAAATCTGGATTGCTAGAAATTTCCAGTCAAGTGTGTTGGGGCAGGTTGGAGCTAAATTTTGCAGGACATCTTTCTAGAAGCAGGATTGGACAACCCCGGTTTAAGAAGTTCTTTGATATTTTTCATTCATTGTTATGCCATTTTTTTAAATAACTGGTGCCAGATATTCCTTTAACAGTCATGGATAATCTAGACAGACTAAAAGCTATTGGGCAGGGATCTTCTGAGGTCATTATCATTACAATATGTTCTACCTCTGTATGTCAGCTATTTCCCAGCCAAAGGATGAACAGCTACTGTCACAGCCAACACTTACAAATGAGGTGGCCAATAGGAATGAGGGTAATATCAGCTCCAGTTTTTTTCTCCTAAATGTGCTGTTTGTCACCTGTCCATATTAACCACATAAATCTTCATTGTACACAGTAACGTCGTGATTGTCACCACCAAACATCACCACCACTTCCAAACGTCATCCTGCTGGGCAATGCCATTTCCACCTGACTAGCACTGAAAGAGCCCCACCACTGCCCCCAATTGTCTTTAAACCATCACCAACAGCACCAGCTTTCACATTACCATGCCATTCATTCACCTCAAGTGTCTGACTACTTCATCCAGTCTTAATGTCCAACACTTGCACAGTCATAATGCTACGCACACCATTTCCACCATCTTCTCTTCCAGATCTGTTGGCTTCTGTTTCTGGATAGCTGGTGCTCTTTTGTGAGCTTCCCAGACTCATCCCCATCCAGTCAGTCAACAGATCTGTTGCCATAATCTTTAATCATCATCTCCTTTCCATTGCTGACTTTGTTTGTGTTTATCTAGGCAGAGGTATCTTCCGCAACTCTTCTTCTGTGTCCCACCTCTTGGCACGAAATGCTACACAGAGATTGAGCCTTCACGGTCATGTCCCTCCAGTTCACCCTCCAGTTCACCAAAAGTTTTTCAGGCCACCCTCTGGGTATCGTAACTCAACTGGCAACAAGAAAAAGGGTGTAAAAGGTATTCGAGGTCTTCACACTGACACAAACATAATTTTTCTTTTAAGAGGGGCTTTTGACTGTTCAGCTTTCCTTTCATGCTTCCAATAATGTATCCAGCCATCCTTACTTTCATTTATTCATTCATTCTGTCATTCATTTTGTCTAACTGTTTTATTAGACTTTTTAAATGTTATGTAGTGTGCAAATTCATAAATATGTAGCACTAGGGCTGTTTCACACCACTTGAATATGCAGAAGCTTGTAAGTTCAGCTGTAGTGTACACTGCGATGTTTCTAAAGAGAAAAGATAAGACAGATTTTTAGGTTACTGCACTGTGTATATATTTTGAGTATGGGCATTTTAAGTAATTAAGCCATATTTATATGAAATCCATTCATATCCATTCATTTGTTTATATATTATTTGTTTACTCTATTATTTTTGCTTTGTAAATCAGTATATTGCAAAACAAATGCTTATATGCACAGTGTAAATTCTGAAGCCTGTTAATATGGCCAACTATATAAATATGGATAGATTACATATGTGGAGTGAAACAAGCCTTAGTCTTATTCTTAATGCGGGTCCAAAATAAACTTTTGACAAGAAGAAGTAAATAAAATGATTGGACATTACCTTTTTTAGTTGCAATGTAAGAGCAAACAGTATGTTTTTATGAATCTGACAATCAGAGTGAATAAAAACAATTCTGTTTTCAATAGATTCTAAACAGTCCCTTCTTTCATTATTATGTTTATATAACATTCTCAGATCACCTGGCATTGCTAGAAATGGCAAAAACTTAATTATGCTCCCTGTGTATAAACATTTATGAGTATGTTTGGTTGATTGCATAGGCTTATGTACAGTACTGTATATGGACATTCTTCTTTGCACATGGTTTCTCGGGTGGATTTTATATTCATTTATTTAAGGGACTCTTCGGACCTGTTGACAAGATTCATGTGTTATCTGCAGGGAAAAGACAAACACATCTTATCCTCTTCACGCTGTCATTTAATTCTGCACAACAGCTGATGACTCCTGTGACACCTGATATTACAGCTCAAACTGTACAGTTAAACTTTTGTCATATAAGTCCCTCTTTTTCACATCTGGTCTCTTACTCTACAAACGTTTACAAATACAAACATTCTTGTATTTATATTGTTGTTTCTGATGTGCTTTTTAACACATTTCTTAGAGTTTTTTTTTTTTTTGTCATGTCCCTTTAATGTTCACATTTAATGACATGATTTTTCTATTATAACAGTGCCCCATGGTGAGCAACATCAAGGAATTTTGGGGTCCAAATTTCCAAAGAGAACCAGAGAGCAACTTGGTAAAGCAACTCCCTCATGGATTTTGAATGCATATATTAGAGGTTATCTTAATTTTATTTCATAAGGGGGTTGCAATATCATATTTCCATTACAATCCATGTGATGTTACTGTAGCTGTAAAGCCTGGTGTTGTGTTCTTTAGTTTATTGAGTGATTCTGTGGTACTTGTCCCAGAAAACTGTGAATCCAATTGTGCAGTGTTAGTTTGGATACAGTTTTAACATGATGTCTGAGATAGATGTCCCTGTTTGGTAGAAAACATCTCCTGTCTAAAGAACGATTCCCTTGCAGCTGGATTTCATGACCATTCTGGGCCAAAGAAAATATTTATGTGCTGTTCATGTCATGATGGATTTTCAGAGCTCATGATCCTTTGGAAAAGCATGACAGATCAGCCATTGATAAACTTAGCCAGCCACTGATGAGAACCCAGGACCCTCTCTCACTTGCTCCATCAGCCTCTCCCAACCAAAGACAACATTGAAACAAAATAATAGACAATCAAGCCACTCTGTCCTTACCCAGTTGCTCATCCCATCCATCCAATCCGACTCATATTAGAAAGTCTGCTTGAACACATTTGGCAGAAATATGATCACTTGAGGAAAATGTGAAACTGTTCTTCATACAACTTTTCTTAAAAACCTTCTATTCATACTAAATTAGGTTCCTGAAAATGATCTGGAATGTTTTGCAAATTGCATATTGGAATAATAGACTATTAGAGAGATGGCTGTTGGAAATAATTACGTTTGGAAATTGATTCATTGACAGGCTTTGGTCAATATTATCCCGCACTTCTATTTTGAGTGAATATCCAGCATTATAGCTGTGTAGTTCTGCACTCCATCATAGCATTGGTCCCTCAGAGCTGTTCTTGGAGAAGCCGCAGTCCTAAGAGTCTGGACAGCATTAAAAGATCCCATTTGGCTCCCACAATACTCTGACTGTGCAGACATCAGTAACCTGATGTCATGCATTATTTTTTAATTCCATCCATGTGAATGTTATGCAGAACATACTTTACCTTCACTTCTAAATGATAGTCAGTGTGCAGTGTTTTTTGGCCTTGGAGATTTATAATAATGTGAAATAGCTGTTTCTTTATGCTGATCTGATTTTTAAAGTGAAAACAAAATTAAAAGGACCAGCACAAAGAAAAAAGTCTTACTTTGAACTTTTTAGCAGGTCATGGAAGCTCCAGCTGTCATTTTTATTCAGATTAATCTCAGCTACAGCATAATTTAATTTGGGTTTTAATTGTTTTTTTTTATTATGGTTAAACTTTTCAGTGATTCCTTGATTAACCACAAACAGTTACCCTGTATCTCCTACTAATCTGCCGCCTTCTTTTACAGCGAATACAAAGCTGAACCAGGTCTCAGAGACTAAAGAAAAGGGTGAGGACACTTAACAGATAAAGATATCAAAGTCCATATGGCGACAGTCTTGTTGGACATGCATGTGTTTCTTGCCAATGAAACATTTATGAAATATTTTCCATGTTAACTTTTAGAAAACATTATTGATCTGAAGCAGATGGACCCAGTACCAGATTTAAAACCTCTAGCTCCACCCACTACTGAAAGACCAGCCAAACAACGGCCATCATCGACAACATCACATTCTGTTTTTGAGGGTATGCTCTAATGCGAGTTATGTCATTTGTACAAGAACTATGATGAATACAACACACTAAATGCTGAAATTAGAAACTGGAAACATTCAAGACAATCTGTTGAGAAAGAGAGAATTAGTGTATCTAACAATTGGAATAGATGGTCTTGAATTTCTGGTCGTTTCATGTTTGCCTTTGAATCTTAGGGAGTCGTTTTGTCACCGGTGACAACTCCTCTGTATTCAGATCTCATCCCCTCTCTGAGGTGGATGCCACGGGGAAGAAACGTTTCATAGGTAAGAATATGGGCTAAAAGCATTCATATTTTGGACCTAAAGCACGGTCAGACAGAACTGTGTCTGATTTATGATTCATAGTCTTTTGACGAATGTTGGACCTCTGATTGGTTGTCCTCTATTTGCAGCACCTCACGTGATCTATAGAACCGACAAACGTCCGGAGGAGCCATGCTCTGTCACTCACTCACTCAGCTTCTTTCCTGATGAGGAAATTGGATACTTGAATGTCACTGGCCCACCCAAGACCCCTCCATCCAACCTTACTGTGGTCACAGTGGAAGGATGCCCCTCCTTCATCATCCTTGACTGGGACAAAACAGACAATGAGACCACAGGTAGACAGAGCATTTGATTACTGAAGGAGGTGATGGACAACTTGAGAAATGAATGGGAAAAGTTGCAATGCCCAATATGGCAGCTGTTGGAAAGAAAGTTAAAAGAGCCAACTGCCTTTTTGATGGATGTGAAGTCTGTTTTTTACCTCTGGAACGTGCATTAGCTGGGCAAGCCTGAAAAATATTGGTTTTTAGTGTTGGTTTGAGCTTAAGAAGCTAAATTTATGAGACCATTGTTGTCAGACTTTATTGCTAATTTGAAATACGGCTTTGAAAAGTTCTTTTGACAAATCTGAACAGATTTTTAGACCTTTCTCCATTCCAGCGGATATAAGTATACTTTATGTCCATTACCTGCATAGAAAATAGCTGCCAAGATGGCCGCCAAATGAACTGGCTTGCCTTGAATGGACTTTGGTTAAACTTACTTTAGTTGGATTTAACAAGAAATATGAGATACAAAAATGAAAATTGTCATTATTTGCTCATTCCAAAATTAGGTCATTCCAAACCTATATTACTTTCTTCCATGGAATAAAGGAGATAGACTACTGTTCAAAAGTTTGATATTTAATGTTTTTGAAAGAAGCCTCTTATTCTCACTAAGGCTACATAAAGTAGAAACAGTAATATTGTGAAATAAATCTTTTCTGTTTGAATATATTTTATGTAATGTTTTCCTGTGATGCAAAGCTGAATTTTCAGCATCATTACTCCAGTCTTTAGTGTCACATGGTCCTTCAGAAATCATTCTAATGTGCTAATTTGGTGCTCAAGAAACATTATTATTATTATCATAATTGTAAGTACTTACTTATCCCAAAATCCAAATAGTAATGAAAAACACCATTAATGTAGTCCATTGAATAGAATAAAGCAGCTCAGACTTTCTGCGAATCTCCTTTGATGTTCCATTAAAAATGTTAAACAACAAATTATGTTTCTGTTGTATCAATAGAATATGAGGTAGTTTCCTCCACCAAGGGTCCGCATGGAGAGGAGGTGTCTGTCCAGACAACAAATCAAACACATACAGCTGTGGAGAACCTGAAACCAGAGAGCAGGTATGAAGACACACACCGTGTCATGGACTTCAATAGTTATTAAATTAAGCTAATAGCTATACACTAACTCATAGTCTTGCCCTTACAGACAACTTATTAAATAGCGTATCGTTTAATGCTGTTATGAAGCTGTTTTCCCTGTGGGGCCGTAAAGTTCCACTTAATGTTTGTTACAAGAAAATACACCTGATTAGTGGTTGTCTGGTTTGGTTGTCTGATCAACATAACATTGTTTCAGAATGATCGACTCTATTTTGTCTCGTAGTTATGAGTTCAAAGTTACACCCAAGAATGAGCTGGGTTCTGGCCCAGCCAGTGAACCGGTCACCTTCAGTACTGAGTCAGGTAAGCGGAGAAGAAATGTTAAATGAATTCATTATGAATACATTGTGTGTTCAGAATACGTGTAAGAGTCTCAGCTAAAAGTTCCAGATCTGAAACCACAATCTGGTCTGAGGTCATTGTGAAATCATTTGGCTCATCCAGTGAATCTGGGCTCTGTTTTTTCCAGAAGTGTCACTGGGCCAATTGTATCAACAAGAGAAGCTTTAATGGTTTTTACTTTTAGAGTTTTTGCACTATGTTTAAATTCATCTTAAGCCATACAAGAGCCTTGTGTGAAAAACAGACCTCATAACATGAATAAATCATTATTCACTTAAATCTCATTTAAATCTCATTCATGCTTCAAAACATTCGAAAGTGTTGCGATTAGTCACAAGTTGTGTGAAAACTGATTATGTTTGACATCACGGAGCAATTTAAAGAAACTGGCACTCATATGATAGATGGTCATGCAGGCCAAGGTAACTTAAGAATGAGACATCAAGCTCACAGGTGTGTGTAATTGGCAATGAACGTTTACTGTAATGTATATGTATAATTAGCACATAAGCATTACTGTCAGCAGTGAGGGTAATGTGCCTCATGTTCAACTAATAGTTCCAATGTGTTCACTCTTCTGGGTCCATTGGACTTATTTACTGTAGGTAAAGGGGCCCTGATAGACTGCCAGAAAATAATAATAACCATGAGGATATCTGACACAAGCTCTGGAAAATTGTACATCATGATAGTGAGGACAACTGATTTTTAATAACTTTAGTCGAAAACCATGCTGTTTCGTTATATTCAGGTGTTGAGTGTAATAATAATTACCTGAATGCCATACTGTCTGGCTTATGTTTACCTTTGACAGCTATGTTTGGATCAGCCTAATTTATGTATAGTTTCATTGTAGGTATGATAAAATGGTTTATTTCATTAACTTTTAGACATACATTTGCATATACACTATGTTCAAACGTTTAGGGTCAGTAAGATTTTAGTTTTTGAAAGAGATCAATACTTTCATTCATCAATGATGCATTAAAGTTGTTTTTATTATTATTTTCTATTTATCAAGGAATCCTGAAAAAAAAATGTATCTCAGTTTCCACAAAAATATTAAGTAGCAAACTATTTTCAACTTTTATAATAATACAAAATGTTTCTTGAGCACTTCAAAATGATTTCTGAAGAATCATGTGACACTGAACTGACTGGATTAATGGCTGCTGAAAATTCAAAATGGAATAAATTACATTTGACAATATATCCAAACAGTTATTTTACTGTTGTTTTTACTCTTTTTGATGAAAGAAAAAAAAAATGCAGCCTTGGTGAATGTAAGAGACTTCTTTCAAAAACAGAAACAAAATCTTACTGACCCCAAAATGTCACATCAACAATGCATTAAGTTGAAGTGACATCATGTTCTTCTACATTGCAGCTGATCCTCGTGTGAGTGAGATCCAAACCGGTAAGAGCGCCAGTCACCTCAAGCATACAATATTAAAAATAGAAAGACGCAATATGCCTATACCAACTATACATGTGTGTCTAATTTATATTGGCTCTCATAGGTAAAAATGCCATCTGGTCATCGTTTCCATTTAAGTCTGACTCGTACTCCGAGTGCAATGGACAGCAGTTCATAAAGCGGACCTGGTACCGCAAGTTTGTGGGTATCCAGTTGTGCAACTCTCTTAGATACATGATCTACCTGAGCGACTCTCTCAAAGGTCCGTATTAACTATTTACCGACTCAACAGATATTTCTACCATTTAGTCACTTAGTTACTTTTTAGTTTTTTCTTTCTCCAGGGAAGTTCTACAGCATAGGAGATCAGACTGGGTATGGAGAGGATCACTGCCAATTTGTTGACTCGTTCCTGGACGGACGAACCGGTGGTCCTCTTCCACCAGATCAGTTACCACCCAGAAAAGGTTTCTAATAAAAACGTTTAATTTAACAAAAACACAGTAATCTAACACTAGTACGCAAGATATGATGATTTCTCCTGTCTTATCAAGGCTTTTACCGGGCCATGCGTCAAGAGCCTGTCAAGTTTGGGGACATCGGAGGAAATTCCATGATCAGCTACGTGGCCTGGTATGAGTGTGGGATACCCATTCCTGGGAAGTGGTAGGACCCTGAGGAGTAGATGGAAGACGTGACCGATAAGAAACATCCGCTGCCAAGGGAGAACAGCCTTCTTATTGGATGTTTGTGTAGAGAGAATGATTTCTTTGGAGTATGTATCTGTATTTTCGGGCATCGGGGCACATATAGAATTATTTATATACTGATGTAGTGCAGCAAACGTACAGAGAGCTGAATGAATGTTATTTTTGAGATTAAGAAGTTTAACTTTAGAGAATATAGGGAAGCAGGCTCCCTTAAAGGCAAAATGAATGTGTATATTATTTATCAAAATGAGAAGAAAAATGACCACGGCCAACTTAAAGGAATGTTCCAGGTTCAAAACAGGTTTTGTAGACAGCATCTATAACATTATCACAGAAAATTATTTTTACTAACACAAATCATATTTGTATTATATAAATATAATTTTTGTAATATAAATATATATTTATTTTGTATAAATATATATTTATAATTATAAAAATATAATTACATTTTTTATTCTTCTGTACTTTTTACTAAAAAACTTTTGGTGGGATGAGGAACTTTTGATTATGCACTGCCAATGTAATTCCTAAAGGTGGATTTTTCTGTCGACAGTCCTTTTTCGGACCTTGCAAGTATTGTGCAAAAGTTACCAGGTTTACTGGCTTTATATGGTCATTGTAGTTGAAAAATTGGACAGTGTACATCTGTACAGTTTGTACACTGGTCTCATGTGAATATCCTAATTAAAGCTTTTGGCTTTATGAAATACTGTGTGTTTTAACGTTTATCCGGGTGCAATACTTTGCCCCATCGACTTTCATTGGAAGTGCTTTATTTTTTTCAAATAGAGTTGAATGATTTTTCTGTTATCGTCAATATGTCACAGATGCTGTTAACAACATGCTGAGTGTACTAAGCCTGAAACATTCCTTTAACAGCTCAAGCGCAATGCTAAACAAGGAATTTAAACACTAGGTCATATAAACTATTGTTCAAGACATGCAGCTTTTCAAGTAATTGGTGTAATTATACTTAACAGATTTTTAGAATGTCAGAAATGCAACATCTCTTTAACAAGGAAGTCTATTGTTTTGTACAGAAGTTCAGTGATTTCCAGAGAAAGCTTTTAAATGCCAGATTTTATGTAACATGTTTTTACATTGAAACTTTGATATATTTTATAAGGTTTATAATGAATCTGCTTTACCCATAAAAGCACAAGCAGTTTGTTTTGATCTCTCTTTTTTTGGTGGCTACAGTTTAAAATTGTTTCTGAATCTGACATGAAAAGATACAAGTTTGTGTTTTTATTTTTTTTTTAATGCAATCCAAATCAGTTAAAGAAAGACTTAAATCAGAGATAAATGTTAATTCCATGAACAAAGATCCCATCATTCAGTCTCAAAGTCTTTATTCACCTCCTGAAAACAATGTTACAGTTTATACAGAGATGACAGGCTTCACTGCAGAGGGTCAGTCAGGGGTTAGTAAAAACCAGGACATTGGAAAAAGTAAAGAAAACTAAACAAATATCACTTACTTTGATTATGATACTTTTCTAGTGTTTAAACAGACTCGTGGTTTATAACAAAATAACACCAATGAGGAGACCGTGATAAAATAAAATGCACGCACACACACACACAGCTGTCCACTCCCACACCATTTGGTCTCCCATGTGTGCAAACACACACATACAACCTCACAGTCTCATTCTCACACGCATTCATTCAATCACGCAAAGCACAAACAAACACAAACACAATATTAGAATGTCAAACACAGATTTTGGGGGCTGATGTGTTGGAGACAGAGAAAACTTGTAGCGAGGTGCTATGAGGACACTAAAGGCCTTTTACCGATACCCAGGGCCCGGCTGGGTGTAGCCCTGGCCAAAAGGGGGGCGGTTTCGGGCATAGGGGTTTGCACCCCCGGGGGGAGGGGTGGCACCAGGCGGCGGGGTGTATCCAGGACGGGGCTGATAACCCCCTGTGGCCTGGGAGGTTGGAGGCAGGCTGTAGTTAGCTGGCTGCTGAGAGGCCTGGGATGTGTAGTTTTGAGGCGGAAATGCTCCAGGCGGGTACTGGGTGGGTCCTTGGGGAGCAGGAGGCTGTGATTGGCCGGTAAACCCTGGGGCGGAGCCAGGAGCACCAGCAGCCTGAGAGGTAGGGGCGGGGTAATTCTGGAACTGCTGTTGAGGAGGCGGAGCCTGAGGAACACCAGACTGAGTAGTATAACCAGCTGAAAAAGAGGATTAAAAATAATTAATTTAAAAAATAATGTTAAAGCTTGCTAATATACGTCTTTGGGCAAGGAAAGGTGTGTGTGTTTTTTTTTTTTTGGCTGTTTAATTTTTTTTGGGGAACCTGTGATACTTTTTTCAGGATTGTTTGATGAATAAAAAGTAAAAAAAAAAAATGAAAAAAAGAACAGCATTTATTTGAACAGCATTATATTTCAGCAAAAAAGAAATATTTTGTAATAACATGCACTACCATATGTTTGGTCATTTTTTTCTGTTTTTGAAAGAAATTAATGTGCAAGGATGTGTTTAATTGATAAAAAGTGATGGTAAAGAAGTGATGGTAAAGACTTATAATTTGAGTAAGTGCTGTTCTTTTTAACTTTTTATTCATCAAAGAATCCAGAAAAAAGTATCACAGGTTCCAAAAAATATTAAGCAGCATAACTGTTTCCAACATTGATAATGAATCAGCATACTGTTAATAAATCAGAATGATTTCTTAAGGATCATGTGACACTGAACACTGGAGGAATGGATGATGAAAATTCAGCTTTGCATCACATGAATAAGTTATATTTTACAGTATATTAAAATAGAAAACCGTTATTGTAAACTGTAATAATATTTCACAATATTACTGTTTTTCTGTATTTTTGATGAGCAGAACAAACATCTTTAAAAAACATTAATAATCTTATTGACCCCAAACTTTTAAATGACAGTATGTATGTATGTGTGTGTGTATATTAGTATACATTTCACATTTTACATTATATTAATATTTATGTATTAATAACCAATGCATATTAATGACTAATTTTGTTCACACTTTTCAGAGAAAATCCAGCATCACACTAATTTGAATAGTTGTTTGCAAACGACTGCATCACATTTGTTAGGAACAGAGCTTAAAGCTGAGCTCTAATTCATGAAGGCATCATTATCAGGTGTTTTAAACAATTACCAGGGTACTGCATCCCGTACTGCTGCTGGGGTCCAGCTGGTGGAGGGTATCCACCTGGAGCCTGATACTGCTGATACATCTGACCTGTTTAAAACAATAAACATGTTTTCTGTGATTAAGAATAAAAAAATTCATGATTTTATCCAGGATTAAGATTCACACTGTTAAGGGAGGGAATTCTCATAAAAATCCAGGACACCAGCAAGCAGCTTGTGGATCCTAGCGAGGATATTCCACTGTTACTTGGTTTCATCATCAAACGTTTGAGAAATATCTGGGACACCAGAGGGCCATAAATATTAAGAACTGATCTCTCTCACTCTGTGTCGGAATATATTTTAATGTGGGATATCTGTCGTGTTACTCTGGAATATCAACAAATAAAGAGCCAATACAGAGAGGCTGGTTGAAAACACACAAACATCGGTGACAACCTGACCATAGAGCACAGCTCCAGACTGAAGATGAGGAAAGATGTCTGACCAACTTATTTTATTTGGAATCCAAATTAAGTAGATTTAAAAACCTCCAAATCATTTTAGACCACAAAGCCCACGTTGTGCAAATCACAATGGGTAAAGATAACAGTGACTTTGCTGAGACAAGGCACACAAACAGATTATCCAAAGTTCATAAATGTTTGTGTGTATCGCACCAAGAAACTAATGAGAAAAGGCTGCATGTGTGTGTGTGTGTGTGTCCCTGTGCAGCGGATGATGGGAACAATAAAGCAGAGAAAAGCATCACAGCTCCATAACTCTATGCAACCATGGAGACCATCCACACAATCTGCCAAATCCAGAATAGCTCTGCACAATTTCTCATGTGTGCCGCGTCTATGTGGAAGAACTTCTTTGGAAAGAGTGAGGCGGAAAACAAATCCAACGGACGGGTGGAGAATAACATCACGCTCTTGACTTGAAAGCCATTCTGGTTCATTTTTCTTCCGCTGTACACCTTCCCAAGAGCCTCAGCTAGAAGACAACATCTGCAAGGTGATTTTTTTTGCTGCAAACAAATACGTTTTGTGTGGGTTTGTGTACGAGTGTGAGAGAACATGTGTAAGTACAGGTGTGTAACCTTTCTCCCAAACCAGCATGACCTGCCAAATCAAGACTCGTCCTGCATTTCTCAAGTCCACTGGACTGGTGTGGGCGTTTTTTGGAAAGAAAACAAGGGGAGATATTTCAATGGCCAAGTGGAGAATAACATCATGCTCTGAATTCACTACAAAGACTTCTGAGCCACATGATTCCTTGTTCATCTTTCTTTCGCTGGACTCTTTCCCGTAAGCATCAGAAGGAAACATCTGCAATAAGAATGTGCAAAACTGCTATTCTCTAAATCGCCTGGCCAGTCTCTATAGACTGTTTTCAAGTTGTATGATTAGACAGGGTCACTCAACCCTGATCAGGCGTGTTTGTTAGCGGGCTTTACGTAAGACACACTGCTTGTAAGCCACATCATTCTAGATCACACTCTATATCAAGTCCCATTTCAGATTTTCGGTACAAGTTTTAAAAGTGGTAGATTTACCATCCATAGTAGCAGAGGAAGGTTGTTGGACCCCTGAGTATGCTGGAGGAGCCTGGGGAGCCACAGCAGAAGGGGGCGCTGCAGAGGATGAAGAGGCAATACTGTCTGGAGTTGCAGAGCGCTCCTCTGCAGCGGCGGTGGCGGCTACAGCTGGAACTGAAACAGTGAAGGAAAAATCAGGTGGTTCCAGATCAAAAATCTGAATGGATGAGACACACTAGAAGCAAAAAAAATAGCAGGTAAACAAACCTGTGACAGCACATCAAATGAAATCTGTATTAATGCAGCACGAGGCTATAAACCATTTAAAAGTATGATTTATGTCTTTAATCAAGCAATTTATCACATCAATGTTATTTCTGAAAAAAGATTAAAAAGCCACAACTAAACACTATGAAGTCTGTACATGTATATGGGTACCTTGGGCATGTTCCTCAGACAGGCCGAATGCTGAAATGACATTCTTGTTGACCTTTTCCTGGTTCTTCAGGGGGTCGAACGCAGACATGCTAGCAGCACTGACTGGAGGGCCCTGCTTCACTATTGAATCTACTGCCTCATTCACACATTCTGTCATCCAGAGACATCAGAACAAGACAGTTTTAGTATCGCCTATCTTCACCTCTCAAGGAACATTTACGAGGTAAAGAGATGAAAAGAATGAAAATTCTGTCATCATCCTCATTCTGTTCCAAACCTATGCAATAAATGTGGACCCATTCATTCAAAATGTCCCAATTTTTATGCCAAATTATCACTTTACAGCTTAAATATCAGCCTTTTCAATAAATAAAAATGTCTTATTGACACGTTGACTATTTTTGAGTTGCTTTTTGAAATTTGGCAGCCACTAATCACTGTGTTTATGATTGTATGGTATAGACCAGCATGAACATTTACCAAAAGATCTCCTTTGGTGTTCCACAGCAGGAATAAATTATTGTGAGTTTGGAATGATACAAGGATGTGTATTATGACATTTTTACTGAACTAACCCTTTGTGTTGGCTACCTTTTTTAACTAAATAAGCCTTTATGTGCTTCAAATGCTTTGGCAACAGTACTGGACATGAAGAACATGAGAATCACTCTGGGAGAGTTCATGTACCGGTTTCTGGGTTGGTGCTCTCTGGGACAGAATCTGAGGGGGGCTCCAGGCTGTCCAGCAGGCTGTTGACTTTATTCCTCAAATGGATCAGTTCTCTACGCAGGTGCTTCACCTGAGACGACTCCAGTGGCCGAGGCTGCCCATTCACTGCGAAAACACAAACATTATTTTTGACAGTAGTCTAACACTTTGTTCAAACTAGTCAAAATGCATCTATGTTAGACTTTATCCTAACCAGCTGCCAGACATTTCATTGACTGCTTTGTTTCCATTTTCGTCATGTTTTCTTTTATCCAAAACCCAATCATAACATATTAGACATCAAACATGTTCTAATTTGCTGTGATTTTGTCATTTCATGCGGCTTTTCGCTTACAATGACGACAAAAAAATAAAAAGCTGTCCCAATTCGCCTGGTCAGGATGTCAACAAGTGAACAACAAAATTAGATCATTTAGATAGCCAGACTATGTCTATATGATGATGTAATCCAGAGGTTTGGCACTGTGTGTGAGTCTGGAATGTTCTTTCATGAACCCATATGTGTGAGACCGGCAGCCGCTTGAACCCTTCCAGACTCTTCAGAGATCACACGAGCTCTAGCAGGCATCCAACCCAGTCTCTGGGCGCCAGTCACACGTTTGGGATGCATACACACACGTGATATTATACAACCATGAACCAGCACATTTGAACTCTTAAAATCTTCTTCCCAAAATTCTCTTTAACTAGTTAAAGCATCCAACAAAGGGCAGGGCTACATTTGCTGACACAAGGTCAAGACATGACATCATCTGGCTGGAGTATGAAGGCATTGGACAGTGCAGAGTGAAGACTTGACCAAAAGTTATTAATTTCTTTTTATTAGGAAAAGAAACATGTATTTTGAGTTGGTACTTAAATCAGCTCTTTCATTGTCTTGAATAGGAGCATAAATAGTGGATTTAGTTAAACCCACATAGACTGCAACCTTTGATTTTGGCTAGACTTGATAAATAAATCACGGTGTAAAATAGTGTATGAATCAAGCAACCCAAATCTACAGCCTCTGCAGCATTTACGATGACACAAGTAGTCGGCACATGCTGAGAACTGGCACTGACACTGCAGTGCAGATGTATCGGCGTGAGCCAAATTTCGCTAGAGCATGACGTTACTGGCAAGTAACCGGGTCCGATTTTCCTCTCTTGAGAATATTTGTTTGTGCCATGTACCAGTTCAAGAGAGTGGCTTTTCAGCACAGCTCACGTGATTGAGAGCAGACTTAAAGTCTGTAAAATGACCTAATCTATCTTAAAGGAATAGTTCACCCAAAAATGAAAACTGCTATCATTAATATTTACTCACCACCAGGTTGTTCCAAACCTGTATGACTTTATTTCGTGGAGAACACAAAAGACGATATTTGAAAAATTGGAAACACTGGATCCCACTGACCTTAACTGTAAAGTTTTTGGTGAACTTTCTCTTCATGCAGTGGTTGTCAAACGTTTTTGACTCCAAGTATCCTCAGTTGTCCACAACAATATTTATTCAAAGGCCGTAGTTTTGCTTTTAAAACTTATCTTTAATCTATGGGCATTCAGTTTCTGTAAATTAAAAAAAGTTTCAGGAGCTGAATGTTCTTCAGTGTTCCACTCATTTTAACCAATTAATTTACAGTCATTCTCCGAACGTACAGTCATTCGTGTTTTATTGGATAATGATTTTTATTTAATTTTTGCAATTTCTACCCAATAAAATATTTTAGAGCTTGGTATGAAAACTTAAATGTATATTTTTTTTAATAATTTAAAGAATTTAGTAATGTATTTACATGACTTTTCAGGTCTGAAAACAACATTTCCTCATTAATCCAGGTTTTCTTTAAATAAAACAAATTAATATATAATTAATTAATATACACGATATAATAACAACATACAAACATCTAAATATATTTTCAGTTGTTTTATTTTAATGCTCATTTTATCTTAATTGAAATTATTGTAAATCGTCATGAGGCCTCTTGCCTCCTGGTTGAGAACCGCTGCTTTATGTTCAAATACCCAAGGCCACTGGTCACAATTTATGTTCTTAGAGAACAAATATCCTTTCGGTTTGGAGTAGTGCATTAACATCGGAGATATGTTTAAAACCCATGTTCTGTTAAACCATATTAGTGGCCCAACAAATATTTGGACACCCATGTCACACTTAAAGGGGTCACCACCAGATTTCAATGTTCCATTGGCTCTAAAATCCAAATTCAAACCCCTGCAAATAACCTTACAAAGCCAAACACATGCCATAGACTCATTATCAGTTCAAATCTTGTTATATTGTGCCCTCTGCTGGACATTAAAAGCTGCAGCTGTGGTTATCCCACAAGAGACAAACGACATCTCCTGGTTGGATGAAATATTACCAAATTCAGCATTTTTAAGATTAAAAGAGCTTAACTCCACAATATTACACCACCCATGCGATGTGGGATTATGTTCTTAACAGAGAGTCCTTTTTAACCCAAAGGTTACAGAACAACACTGTTTTCTGGGTCACAAAGACACATTGAGAAATCAAGAAGCTTTAACTTGATATGCCTCTTTTATTTTAGTATGCAAAACACCATTTAAAGAGCATAAAACAACTATAGGCTTTGACTACCTGATAAAATATTTTAGAGCTGCAGCTATAAAAAGGTATGTAGCTCACATGAGCTGCTTGGTTCTTATAGTCCTGTGAACCTTTCTGTTATTCTGTAAAGGGACACTATGAGCACTGAAGCGTTTTTGGAATATGATCTTCCTGGAGGTAAGATAAACCTACACATGCTCACTGACCTTAACTCTAGGCACGATTAGCACTGACGAGAACAGTGTTGTTGTGTCTGTATCTGTGGCCTGTTGTCATTTATAACAGAGAATAACTTGTGTATTTTACAAACTGAGGGAAAAACAACAGTAACAAATTTGCAATTGAAACCTAGTAGGCAAGTGGGCTGTGCTTCTCATTTCAGCTTTTAAAGCACATCACCTAAACTATGTTGTTCTACATTGCATTTTTAAGGTGGGACTACTTTTTACACGGATTAACTTCTGGTTATGCATTACATAATTGAGTATTTAAATACTGCTACACGTAAACTGTGCTTTCCAAAGAGATACAACACATTCCTTTCATGCTCCTTCCTGGTATCTTTGTGCAGATATATTCCTTAACATCAGGATGAGCAAAAACCCTTAAGCAGTGCTGATTTCTTACCAAAAAGTGTGAGCTTCAATATTCTACTGCACTGGATTGCAAAGGACAAATCAGAACTGTCAAAGATGGTGATAAGGTCATCATCTGGAAGAGAGCAGAAAAATGAATGATGAAAAGGATACCAGAGTATGAATGCAGTACTTGCAGAGCTGCAGTTAAACCAAAAATAAAACTGTACCACATGTAAAAGCAGTAGAGTATGAGATCAATACCAAAACCTTAGATACTACAAACCTACCAAGAAAGTTTATTAAGAACATCTATAGGTGTACAAAAAATGGTTAAATATAACTGACCTTCATCCTTATATTTGATGGTAACTTCATCGCTGCTCTGTAGCTGCCCACGGAAGACTCTCTGCATCATCAGCAGGAGCTCGTCGTAGGTGATGTCTTCATTGTGGATGGGGATACGGCGGATATCATCGCCCAGCTGAGCTTTAATGATCAGCTTCCCACTCAGGTCCAGCTGGCCATTCATACTGCTGTAAAGTACAATTGTATTTAAAATACTGCGTCTAATATATTTATAGATAAATCAAAAATATGCTTTTCATCAGCCAAGACCAATGCCATTGGCTAAAGAGCTTATAATCCAATTTAGTACAATGCCAAAAGAAACACACAAAATTGACATTAAAATTGAAATTAAATGAACAATACTCAAAATCCATTGCAGATTCCAGTTTCTACAGCCAATATTACACTTTTACTATTAGGAAGTTTATTAAAGCAGCAGAACATTTATCACTATCTAATACATCACATGCCCGTCAGATGTAATTTGATAGTACAGGAACAAACTGAAACAAACACACTATCAGAGCTGCAGCAGTGATAACTACATTAAATGTAGGCATATGCAGAGCTAACAGATCAGAGTAAAACCAACGACATGATCTGTGAAGGCACAATTATTAAGTTCTTCTATCAGAAGCACAGAATTCCACTCGCTACACAACAGTTAACCATGAAATCTGATATTTGTTACTCAACGAGTGTCTACACTCACCACTAACCCCCCTGCTTTTGTTATGGAGATAAAAAACTTTGGAGACCCATAGTCTAATGCAGGGGTGCCCAAACTCAGTCCTGGAGGGCCGGTGTCCTGCAGAGTTTAGCTCCAACTTGCCTCAACACACCTGCCAGGAAGTTTCTAGTATGCTTAGTAAGAGCTTGATTAGCTGGTTCAGGTGTGTCTAATTGGGGTTGGATCTAAACTCTGCAGGACACCGGCCCTTCCAGGACCGAGTTTGGGCACCCCTGGTCTAATGTCTCATCTACGAGGTTATATCTGAACCAGTGCTACTGTACACTACTGGTACATACTATAAAAGTCTAAGGGTCATGAGATATAAGATGATTTGGCACATGCAGATGGCCTACAATCATTCTTAACTCAGACTTTGGCCCTCGAGCATGATTATTGGGAGAAACATTTTGGGATTAGATCACAATACAAACAGTCTGAGTGTGTGTGATCAATCAGGGACAATCTTATCATGAGAATCTTGACTCTTACTCTGATTAGTTTACCCATCATTCATCCTGGTACTCAGACCTGTACGTTATTTATCTCATATGGAAATTAACGACAGCCATGACTTAACTTCTTGACTTGTTGCCCGCCTGATCAAGAAAATTTCAAAACTATAAAGGAACTGGTTGCTTGGAAAACTGTCAATAAAATGCATTTACTCGTGTCTTAAGCATTACCATTTTAACACTTTGTATGAATTTGTCATTCATATGAAGAGTCATCAGCCAACAGCTAACTCAGAAATTCTTATTAAACATCGTTTAGAAAAGCAAAAGATGTTATTTCTGGATCACAACACACATCAGGCCACTTCCCATCATCGCACCAGCATGACGTTTAAATGTCTTGCCAAAGAATGATCCACTTAAATCATCTGATCAGGCCTCGTTCACCTGATGGTGCAGCAACTTCCTGCCAAATAAAGCTCTGAATGTGACAATTCTCCCGGCGTAAAATGATGAAATACTGTGATCAAATCTCACTTTAATTACAGCAACAACTTACTCCCGTGTTTTAAATACGATTATTTAACTACGCCATATAGTTGTTCAAAAACACTGACTTCTGTACAAAACGTCTCTCTTGTTTTTTTTAGCTTGCCCTAGTTTCACAGGCTAAGCTAAGCTAATGCTAGTTTGCTTGACAACCGGCTAAACACTAATTGTTCATTTCCTGAGGTGCCCTAAAAACTCTAGAGCGACTATATAAAAGTATGTAAATGTTTGTAGGAGAAGCCCGGCGTCTCTACCTGGTGGTTCGGACGTGTCAATCCCAGCAGCAGTCTGTGTGTCTGGACTTTAGCTGAACGACGCCTGACTGACTGATGATCGGAAACGCCTCACAGCGACCTGTACGTGGCAAAACCACAACCGCGCATGCGCGCTCTCCGGACACTGCTTACACTGTCCTGTAAATTTAATTACTACTCATCATGAGGTGGCCTGTATAGCGTCTGACTGTATTTTGTTAAACAAAATAATATAAACGTATTTGATATTAAATTAATCTGTTCATTTAAACATAAAACTGACTGAAGTTTCAATGATTTTATCAACCTGATTCTTGTAAAGTGATATGACTGTGACAATGTGTTTAATATGAATTTAACCATACTGTTTACCAAAGATATAATGGGGTCTAATCAGTTTTTTTTTCAATTATTTTTATTTCTTTTCTTTCTTTCTTTTTTTTTTTTTTTTTTTTTTCAGGTGACCCTCTGAATCATTCCTCTGTAGTCTGTTGTTGTTTGTTGTTGTTGTTTTTTCCAATTGTGTTTGGGTAAGACAGCATTTTTTCATTTTTTTTTCTTTTTTTCTAGAGGGATCATCAATTACATGAAGCTTTATAAGTTTGTTATTGAAGCCTCTATTCACATAAGGTAAATTATTCTAGATTTCTCTTTGTCTCACCATGTCGCATCTCCTAATCTATAAAAAAATAATGTGAAAAAGTGCTCTGTCAGAAGTAGATTTCTGGAGAATAGCTACTCAAAACAATTTACAACCAAAATAATAAAAAGAAAGTATAAATTCCCATTGATAATGCAAGCTAAAAAGACTACGATAGACCATGCTAGATTTTTTTTTTTAAATGAACAGTTTGAAATATATTGCAAGGAAATATTTAAATAAATATTTTATTTATTTTTGTTTTATTATAAAGTAATAAAAAGTTATGTTAATGGCTCTGTATTCTTAATCAAACATAATTTAAGGTTTTAAATAACATGGTAAAACAAAAGAGGTAAACAAAATTTTAAAAGGTAAACATAATTCTAACATATGTGAATAAATGTAAAATCCAGATATTAAGTAAGCTTTGTTAGCTTACAAATGTATATTTATATTTAAATTGCAAATATTTAAACATTTACAATAATTGCATGCATTTTACAGTAACAACTGAGACAGAAAAATTCCAAATCCAAGTATACAACAGCATGTTTATTTCTTCTTCTTCTCTTGTGTTGAGTTGAACCAGGCATCCAGAAGCTTCTTGCTGTAGTAGATTTGCCATGCGTGCACCTGAATAGCGATCACCATGAGTAGATACATCACAGATACGGCTGAGAAACCAAAGATAAACCGGTAAGCTTTTCCGTGTCGGTACAGCTGCTGGGCCAGTGGAAACATTTCCATTGCACCAAAAATCAAGGGTGCCACTGAGAACAAACCAGCACTGATCATGGAGATCACCAGATAGCTGATGTTGTTCTTCGGCATGGCCAGGGCTCCAATAAACGAGGGCAGGAGACTCAGAAGGTATGGATACTCCCACTGATAGGGCATGGCCACCAGATCATGTGACACCAGATTGAGATGACTAACAGCCACCTGAGCCGCCACCAGTAGCCATATGAAGAAATGCACTACGGTGAGCTTCTTTATCTCCGATTTCAATGAAGCACTGAAAGACATATTCAAAGTTCAGATACATATTCTGATATATAAATATATGCAGGGATTGGTTATGTTATATTGCTGTGAGAGTATAAGGGTTAGTTACCTCATCTGATAGTGAGAAACCACTTTCTCTCTATGTTTAAAATCACTCCCATCAGTCCCTGCAGCTCTTGGGCCTGCACGTGATGCCATTGCCGATTTCCAGATAACTCTAACAACATGTAAATATATGCTATTCACAGCTTCCAATACATGACATATTAATTTTGCAAATTGCAACTTTTAATGTACAGAGCATATTTAGAAATATCTCAAAAATGCTAAAATGAAGTAGGCCCTATTCAAAATTTAATGCATCAAGCCACACATTAACTACATGCAACATCTAATACAGGGTCCCAGTATAGATAAATGACATAGTCCTGTAATATCTGAACATCTGCGCTACCTTACATTAAAAATTAAACCGTATATATAGCCCAAGCAATGCGTGTGAATTTCAAGTTTATAAATATAAAAGGTGAAGCATAAAGATAAAATGTCTATTTACAATAATGAAATAAAGGCATAAAAAAGGACTATTTAAGACCATATAGGCACATCTTGCGCCCGGTTTCCGGATGAAGGATAATTTGACTGTTTGAACTGACAGACGGATCACTGTAAATTCAAAGTAGTTTTTTCATGTGATGCGCCTTTTAATAAATGACTTACCGAATGAAGTGATGAAACCCGCCGAAAGCGACAGTGAGATTAGATGAGGAAATGTTAGCACAAAGGATTTTTATCAATGAAGGCAATAATATGTTGCTCATGCGCACAAACAGGGCAGTAAAGAATCTCTCCGCCCCTCCGCGCAATGTGATTTGACAGCGCAGCATCCCGGTCTGCGCATCCTCAGCATCACCGAGTACTGAGCCGGATGCGCTGGTTTGGCTCATGAATATTGAATAAGTTCCTGACCATTCTGATTTCCTGAAAGAAGAGGATATAACAGCTGACGAATCCACTATGGTTAATGCTAGGCTTATAAATATTAATTAGGACATGTCCAGGGAGGTTATCATAGAACGTGAGCATAATAAAATGACAGTTCATGAGCCAATTTCGCCATTGTATTCCCCCCACAACATCTAATGCATTAGCAATTTTATTGGGTTAGTCATTCACTGTGAATACAGTTACAGATCTACTTCACACCAAAGAATATTTTACAATCTTTTTTCACTCTCTTTTTGATGACTAAGAGACGAAGTTACCACAACAATTACTACTATTGAATAGTAGGCCTATAATTCACAATAGAAACTGTGTAACATTTTTAAATGACTAATAAATGAGCATAGAATTTAGGTGCAGAGGTTAACTGCAAGAGATCACCTAACTATAATCTTTACCTATTAGTACCTATTTTCATACATGGTAATACGGTTTTATTTCATGTCACTGAAACAAAATCAGAGTACAAGAATTTGATGGACATACAGTTATGGATGTAAATCATCTTTATTAAAAAATTCAAAGAAAAAGTCACAAACAAATTAAAATAAAAGGGGGTGGGAGGTGCTCAAACAGATTTTCATTGGATTAGACCATTTTTGCACCGTCACTGAAAGTGACATAAAACAAAGGTTATTATACAATCAGTAGTCAAAAAAGTGTAAAATTTCATCCAACAGTTGAAAAGCCAGCAGTTGAATTCAGAATAAGGTGGAAACAAAGGAAATGATGTGATATATATGATTGATGAGCATGAGATTTAAAGTATTGTGAGTAAAACTATCATTCTGATGCAAGTTCATTATAGAAACAGAAGTGGTTTTCAGACAAATTAATATTTAAAGTTTAAAACTAATCTTTTTGGGGGGCGGGGAGTTTGGCTAAAATAAAATCTAGCACATACACACATGCTCTCTCATGCTCGTGTACACACACACACACACACACACACACAAACACACAAACAAATTCATACTTTGGTTGCAGTTCACACAGAGGTTGTGTTATAATGTAACAAGTGTGCAACATTTAACATTTTTTAAAATCATTGATAAAGAAAGAGAAACATGATATGTGATATTTTTAAAAAACTGAATGGCTTTTCTCATCTCATTCAAAGCGAATACATTAGTTATCATGCAAATGTCATTAAAAAATAGTATTCTAAACATTTTAAAGCATGTATACTCATGTTGGATACCACCAATTAAACAAATACATAAATACGTTACAAAAAACAATCTTTTCAAAAATCTGTTTAAATGTGGTGTGGAATTGAATGTTCTAACTACAATCTGTGAGAGTCTTTGTGCAGGTTGTATCTTTACAGACACAGTATTCTGTAATTTAGCATTGCATATACTCATACAGTCTGTATACTGATATTGTCTGGTTGTGTTTAAAGGAGCTGTTTCCATGAGTCTTCTTTCTTCCCTGTGAAAATACTGACATTTTTTAAAAGTCAAACATTTTAATGTCAGTTCGTTCTTCCCCTCTTTCTCCTTAAAATTATTTCACTTATTCTTGTGGCCTACATTGGGTACAGTAAAAAGCCAGAGAAGGAGGAGTGGACATACTGTCCTGCATAAAATCCAGCTGCCTGGTCAGATGGTAACTGTAAATAAACTCTGTCTCCTGGTTGTAATGGTATCACAGCACTCCCAGATGCTTGATCCAGGTATCCCTTCTTGTACTCATCATATGTATACATAAGTGGCTCCCCATTCCTGTAGAGCCCAACCCATACATTGGCACCCTTGCAGTGCACATGATAGGCAAAATAGTAGATGCCTGGGAGGTCACAGGTGAACACACCGGTCTGAGGGTTGTAATTCTGACGCCCATTATACAGTAATTTGTCAAGCACTATTGGCGTGCCAACTGGAGGGAATGGTGTGGTCAATTGGGCAGTGAAAGCAGGCATCTCCAGACCACTGGCACCCATCATATCACCCCCACCTGCATATTTTCCTTTCTTGTACCCACCAGTTTTTATACCATCTATGGCAGGGCCCATCTCAGGAAGAACACCCATCAGGTCAGGAGAAGGAGGGGGGCCTGGGGGTCCAGGAGGTCCCGGTGGACCTTGGAGTCCTGGCTGACCTGGGGATCCATTTGGGCCAGGTGGACCTGCTGGACCAACAGGACCAGGGATTCCAGCAATGCCTTCACCAGGCGGACCAGCTTGACCTGGTGGACCAACTTCTCCTTTTGGCCCGGAAGGTCCAGGAGGCCCAATTGGTCCTCCTGGCCCTGCAAGTCCTGGAATACCTTTAGGACCCTGTGGTCCTTCAGGGCCAGTCTGACCAGGTTCTCCTTTAAGACCAGGCAAGCCCGATGGACCTGGGAGACCAGGTAGACCTCTGCTTCCTCCTTCTCCTTTGGGACCTATGGGTCCTGGTGGTCCTCTTGTCCCAGGTTCTCCATCTTCACCTTGGAGGCCTGGTTGACCAGGAAATCCTGGAGGACCTGGTTGCCCCATAGGTCCAGGATCTCCCTTGGCACCTTCTGCACCTCCTTCTCCTTTTAGTCCTGGGGAACCAATTCCTCCTGGTGCCCCCATTGGTCCTGGAGGGCCTGGAGGACCAGTTTGACCAGGAGGACCCGTCATGCCTGGTTGACCAGTGTAACCTTTGTCTCCTTTTGGTCCCTGAGGACCAGGAATCCCTCCCATCCCTTTGTCACCTTTTGGGCCAGGGTATCCAGGTTCGCCAAATCCAGGTAATCCAGGTTTCCCAGGCAACCCTGGTGGTCCTTGTAATCCTTTGTGGCCAAGTGCACCTGGCTGTCCTGGTAATCCTTTTTCTCCTGGAACTCCAATACCAGGGGCTCCTTGTGGTCCTTGTAGGCCTTGTCCACCAGGTGGACCCTCTGGACCTGGCTCTCCAGGCTCTCCGGGTTTTCCTGGAATACCAGGTGGACCTGCTACACCACGAAGACCAGGCTTACCGACCCCCGGCAATCCTGCCTGCCCTGGGGGGCCAGGTGGCCCAATTGGCCCTTTTGGCCCTTGTGGGCCTGGTTGTCCAATTCCTCTGTCTCCTTTAGGCCCAGGTAACCCTGGGAGACCAGGAAAACCTTTATGTCCTGGCTCTCCCTTTGCCCCTGGCTGTCCTGGTAATCCTTGTCCACCAGGCTTTCCTATTCCTGGCAGGCCGGGGGGTCCAGGAGGGCCAGGTGGCCCAGTCATGCCTGGTTGTCCGTCTTCACCTCTGGGTCCCTGTTCACCTTGCTGTCCAGGCTGCCCAATACCTCCTGGCTTTCCGGGCATACCTGGCATTCCTGGCTTACCAACTCCCGGAAATCCTGGAGGACCAGGAGGTCCTGGCTTTCCAAGAGGGCCTTGTATACCAATACCTTGAGGCCCAGGAGGTCCTTGGGGCCCAGGTGGACCAGGGGGCCCTTGCGGTCCAGTCTCTCCTTGAACAGCCTGCTCACCTCTGGGAATGGTCTCACCTTTGTAAGGGAAAGGCAGGGTCAGTACTACAATGCCATGTATACCATATATAATGTGATTATAAGTGCTAAGATACACAAGTTTTCATACCTTTGATATCTTTGCCTTTGTTTAGGTGCATTGGTAGGTCCTTTCTGTAGTGTGGATATGGCATGCGTGACATATCCTTTCCCATGCCCATGTGAGGCATCTGTGGTAAGGGTTGATGTTGTTGAGGATGTGGTTTGTGTCCATAATATGCACCTCCAAATGCTGATGGCAATAGAGCCAAATGCACCAAAGCTACTAGGAAAGAAGCCATGGCCATGGCCTGTGGAAAAATAAATAAATAAATAAAACAATTAATAATTCAATCAATGGTCAGTTAGGCTATCAATTAATTATCCAATGTAGTAATACATCAATAAGTGTTAATCATCCAATTAACTGTTAATAAAAGATAAATAATTTAAATAATAAAAATAAAAATAAGTATCTCAATCCATCAACAATTAATTTAAATATAACTAAATAAAAACTAAATGACCATTAACAAGTTAGTAAAAGGACCTAATAAGTAATGTATAATATATATTGCTAGCTGTATCAATTAATTATAATCTCTGCAACACACCCTGTTGTCTGCTATGTAAAAAAAAAAAAAAAAAAAAACATAAACAAAAAAATATTGTATACTATGTTAAGACATTAAACTACCAAAACACTACCAAAGTGCCTACTGAGAGATCACATACAAGCACAATACAATTTTTCCTTCACAAAGGATGATCATGCAACTATTCATTATAATTTTAATATTCTTTTAGCTAAAAACAAAACAAAAAACATCAACAACAGTTTTACCTTGAAATTTAATCATACCTATTTTATGATCATTTCCAAATCCACAGATCCAGGCCATTTAGTTTAAAATGTTAAGTGTAAATGTCTAAGAACAAAAGAGACCTCTTTCAAAAAAACATTAAAAATTCTATAATGACCCCAGCTTTTTTAACTTAGTGTATAATTAATAATATAATAATACATTTCAATGTTAACATCACCTTCTTATGCAATCATCTCATACCTTCTTCAAATGTTTGATTTGAGATTAGACATGACTTTCTCAGTTATCTAAATTTAGCCTATACTCTTAAACATGACCTTGCTTTTAAACTGTAAAAGGACAAGAAGCAACCTGTTTATTGGAATTTCTAGTGAAGTTCTAAGTAACTAGAAAGGAACTTTCAGTAATTTAACTTTCACACTGCAGAAATCCCAAACAGTAAACAGTGGGTATCCATGTATGCTTACATTGTTATATTTCCATTTAATGTTTTGCTTGTCTCTAGTTACATGACAAAATAAGTTTTCATAACACATTGATGCTTCATTTTTTAATTAAAAAAAAATAATAATAAAAATAAATAAAAAACAATACCAGCAAGATGTGAATGAATCAAAGATGACGGAAGTGATGGAGCTGACCTTTGGCTTTTTCTCAGGCTCCTGAGAATCACACAGATATGCTATGGGCCATCTAGGTTTTCCGCTCTTTGAGACTTTGAGATGTAATAATATAGTTTCTGGTCAAAGACCGATTAGGATGAGCTGTACACTATCATAAATCATTTTTAATCTGATTTAGCATCATGTAACGCTAATAATAATGTCCACTATACATCAAAAGCTTGTTAAAAAACCATTAACATGTATATGTGCCATTAACTAATTAATTAAGTGTAATGTATTTCCATTACACATTAATAAAGTGTAATGACAACATTGATCAAATTATGTGGTATAAGGCACACAGTTTTATCCAACTGCACACATTTATTGTTGGCTATAATTATAAGAGCATATTAATCAAATCACACACATTCTCAAATGCAAACACTAATGTAACTAACAGTTTTCTTATGTCCAAGATAAAAATTAAAATGCAGAAGGCCGTATCTGCAAGGTCTCCAGGTAGCTATTTTGGGCATCCAAGTCCTATCTACCTGAACGGGGAAGTCCCAAATCTCAAAAACTGCTTGCCCCTTTTAAATAACATTTCAAATCAGCAACAAAATCTGACATGAAAAACACTGAGTGAAACACTGATGTAGACCTTTTCACCCTATCAACTGGCATCTTTTCTCTTCTTCACTCTCTCAAATTCTCTCCCAGGCCTTTTTTTGAACTTCCAATTTTTAAAAAGATTGGACACAGAGTCTCATTCACTCAAAAAAAAAAAAAAAAAAAGCAAAATCAAATCAGTAAACAAGTACAATGTGATGAGAAGGAAAGGCACTCAGTAACATAAGCGCTAACATTAGCATTTTGATTAGGTAGGCATTACTGCAATGACTAGAACAACATAAACATACCAGTGATGATTATAACAACATATTGTCATAATTATAATGGAAAACATAATCAGAAAGAAATAAACAAACAGATAAGTGTAAAAGATAAGTGATTTGATTTATTTATTTATTTTTTGTTTTTATTTATTTATTTATTTATTTTTTGATGGTCTAAACATATACTGTAAAAGCTAACATCCTGAAACCTTGACACATAATAATAAATTCACAGGAATTTGGAGATGTATATGTGAATGTCCATATTGAAATGAAATTATCAACAAAGGTTAATATTAAATATTTCTGTGATACCTTAATTATTTTATGGCATATCATAAGCTAAATACAGCACATATTTATCATAACTCTTGGTTTTATTTTATAGTGTTTTGCAATAGATTACACTACCATTCATAGGTTAGGTGTCAATGTGATTTTTTTTTATGAATTTTATTCAGCAAAAGTGCATTAAATGATGAAAAGTTACTGTAAAGACATTCATTGTTAGTCAGTTATTTTTTTTTTCAAGATTATTATTTTAAAAATGCTTTCCTTGAAAAAAGTACTGAGGTTTCCATAAAAATATTAAGCAGCACAACCATTTTCAAGATTCATAAGAATTTGTCGAGCGCAAGTATATTAGAATGATTTCTGAAGGATCGTGTGACAGTGAAGACTGGAGTAATTACAGCCCTGGTGAAGATAAGAGACTTTGTTCAATAAGTAAATAATAAAATAAAATCTTATCAATCTAAACTTTTGAACATTAATGTATATTAATTAATAGTATAATATCAGTTTCAATGTTAACATCACCTTCCATAATCACACAGTCTTCAATCTTTTTCATTTGATGTTATATAACTCTGAAGAAATGAGACGCCAACTAAATTTATCTAAATTTAGCCTATACTTTTAAACGTGCCCTCTGAACCCCGTAAAAATGAAAGTCCTCCATGCTATTTGTGAAATGTTCTTCTGGAATCCCATCGCTTCAGTAACTGAATGCATGAACACCTCAGCAAATAAGTCTAGTTAAACACTCACATTCAGCCACTCACTGAGGTCCAGATGGCCAGCAGTGTTTACAGAAATTCTTCCTTGCTCATGTCCGCCTAGTCCCTCATTCTTCCCTACTGTCTTTCATTTCATTCAGTCTCTCACACCCTTTTCTCCCATCTTTACAGAGCGCTGCGTTCACAAAGAAACACATAAATCATCAATGACAACACTTTTATTCTGGCTCTCTATGGGAAGAAAGGAGAGGGGTGATTTTTGCTGCAAACCAAGGGAGGATTTCAAGAGGCCATGATGCAGTTAGCCAATATATTTTACACTATTTATCTGTTGAACTACTTGGCTAATATCTATTTTTTTTTTTTTTTTTTTTTTTTTTTTTCAATACATGAAATGTTGATTTACATACAATTATTTTACCGGTAATATGTGAGAGGATTAAGACTGTGGATTTATATAAGAGACAAGAAACTAGCACAGCTATGTATGAAACTGTGACCCAGGAACAACTGAATTCTGGGAATCCAGACAGATGAGACAGAGATTACTAACATGCTTTTGTTGTTGCAGACCAATCAAAAGGTGCTTAAAGAAGTCCAGTCAACCTACAGAATATGGCCTTGTGATGTAAGCAGTTAATGTCTCATTTTATCTACTGTATGACGAAGCAGCCAGGCACACTATATTGTGCCGTGGGATTCACAACTCCCAGCCCAGCTGTGAAACAAACAGGCCTTTTTGAAGTAAAACAGGGTCTTCATTCTCTCTAAGCATCTGTTGGGTCACTTAGAAGCATTTTAACAGCTGAGCGTTAATAAGAGTGAGAAACACAGCAAGGGTCTGCTAGCCTCAAAGTGCATGTGTGGAGAGAGAAGAATGTCTGTAGAAGAGAATGAATTTATCACTACTAGATTAATATATTAGAACTGTAAATAGATTTGTAAAAAGAATTAAATATTTAATGATAATTATTCTATTCATGTACAGAAATCCTGATAGTCAATATAATTAATAAAACCTTCAGATCTCTCCAATCGCCAATGCAACATTTGTCAAAATAGCAAATGAATTGGAAAAAATCATGCTGCTCCATACTATACATAATATGACCATTAATAACATTTATGACTGAAATGAGAGGCCCCTTCCATCTATCATCCACTTACCTAAGTGTAGATAAATTCATGGCAAATTAATTTATGCCCCTCTCTTTCAGTTTCACTAGTTATGTGATCCTTTATACATTTGGATTGACATTTTGGATAAATTTGAACGTTTCCCTTCACCTGTTGTCTCACATGTAGGTTTGATGACACACTAAAGTGATAGTGAAACCTGATTGGCTTTAATGGTTCCCTCCGACAATGATTGGTTATATTTGCAGAGAGAGGCAACTTCATTTTTTTTTTCTTTTTAGTATTATTCGCAAGTGTTAATCTCCAACAATAATACAACATCGCAGAGAACTTGGCAATACAGAAAGACAGAAAATGCAATTTGTTTGAAAAAAGTTCCATAATGTAGGATATTTTTGAAGGTTTTTTTTTATTATTGGAGGAGCATTATATTTAAACGTGATTTTATTAGTACACATATCCGAAGCAAGTACTTTGGAATTAGTATTGAAGGAATTTCATTTCAGCTGTAAGCAAGCAACACTGCAATTCTGATTGGTCAGTTTAGTAATAAGAAAAACCTTTATGCTGTCAGGCTCCTCTAACATTTGTGCAGCAATTAATCTACTGACAGAAGGACTGCTAACACGTATGAATGGTTACTGGCCAAATATTAGCTGATTAATCTGCCATCAACCTATTGCTAACTTCAATAGAACTTAATAAAGGTGCCAAAAATCACTCACAGCATTACTATTACATGCTGAAACTGTTAGATGGTCAAACCCATTGTGCCTCTAATGGATGTCTGCTTTGTATTCCTCTCACAATTGAGAGTTAAACTAACAGTCCACTATCAGGTACCCACTATCACAATCACACATGAATGCAAAGACTCCATATGGCTGCCACCAGGAGAGGGAGCTCAAACATTATCTTAACTGCCCACCAAACTTAATAAAGCATTAAGATGTATTTCTGCTCAGTATTTCTGTAATACATTTGATGAATAAAATATGGATATAAAGTTATAAATGTACACTATAAACACATTTATGAGTGTTTTATACATTGTATATAAACCACCCATAAATAACAAGCTAAAAGATTGTTTTTGCTATATATATATATATATATATATACATACACACACATCACATTTTCTGCAGTAAAATTAATCAGATTCATTTGTCAGACACAGAGATAAGAGCCCAAAGATAAATAGTATGTTACCTTCAAAAATGAAACACAATTTAATATCTTTTCCTGAAAGTTTCAACACCTGACACTGATACAGAAATACGTTAAATAAAATGTGGAAAAACTGTATTTGGCTGCATAGCTTTACTCATTAAACAACAATTTCCCCATTTGTCATTACTTGTCTGCTTGATCATCATTTTTGCAAGTTTTCAAATTACAGGGTGCAACAAGCATCAAGACAAGCAGTTACAGATGACTGAAATAATAAATATATAAATGCATTTCCTTACCTTTCCTTTGAACAGCCGTAGGAGGAGATAATCTCAAAGATTCTCAAGCTCACACTCAGTAAGACCCTGAAACACACACCTTGACCAACTGACCAATGCGAACTGGACTTAAACAAGAAACAGTCTGCAGCCAGCCACCTTTTATCCACAGCAGGGTGGAGTCAGAGAGCAGGGGAGGGAGAAGAGAGGTCGGCAGAGAGAGATTGCTACAGTATGGATGAATATGTGACAGTATAAAGGTGCAGTGTTTTCAGGGTAGACACTGAGATTTGTTTGATTTTCCAAAATCGCTGTCTAGTGATGGGCAGCTACACCCGTACTATGGTGCAAGATGTCTATAGACTTTCCTGTTCACTGATTAGTCACCACATTCTCAATTGAGGTAGAGCTGCACTGTTAGGGTTAGAACTGGAAGGTTATAATACTCTTGACTCAAAATGTGGAAAAAACATTTCCACTTGAGATAAGTTGAATTAAATATTGAGTTTGGTGCATCAATAGTAGTAATCCACAAAAATGAATCTGAAGTTATATTTAAACTTACTGAATATTTTATAATATAATATAATATAATGTAGCATTTAGAAGTTTGGGGTCGGTAATACTTTTAATATATTTTTGAAAGCCTCTTTATGCTCACTAAGGTTGCATTTATTAGATGAAAAATAGTATTCTTCAGTGTCACATGATTCTTCAGAAATCATTCTAATATGCTGATTTGGTGCTCAAGAAATGATAATTTTTTATGTTATAATCAATGTTTAAAACAGTTGTGCAGCTTATTAATTTTGCAGAAACCGTGATACATTTTTTTCAGGATTCTTTCACGAATAGAAAGTTCAAAAGAACAGTATTTTTTAGAAATAGAAATCTTTTGTAACTTTATAAATGTCTTTTCATAAATTTAATGCATCCTTGCTGAATAAAAGTATTAATTACAAAAAAACTATACTTACCACTAACACAGTACATAGTGTTATACAGTCTTTCATTTATTTATTTATTTTTAATTCTGATTTTATGTATTGTGCCTAAATAGAAAAAAGGAAAATGGTTTCATATTATCGTGATTTATCATTAAAATTGATATTGGACATATGCTGTACGCTATCTCAAGTGAACAGAGCTCATTAGAGCAGATATGAGATCTGAAAGTTTGGGACATAACAGCACAAGCATATTAGTTTGAGAAGAGGAGTATAGGGTCGCTATGGGGACAGGTACAATCAGTGTGCTTAGCCTTTGGTAATCAGTGTGGGAAACAGGCTGATATTGCCCTCAACCCTGTGTTAATGAACAGTCAATTACTGGGCTTTGCGGACTGTAGTGGGGGTAGAGTGTGTCCACTGAGACGCCACCATGTGAAACGAAAAGGTATTTCATTCATGCCTGCTTTTCCATTCATTCAGTGCCAAGAATGTGTTCGAACACATCATTAACCTTTGCAGCGACAGCTGTATGAAGCAAACCCACAGGGAAGTGTGTTATGAAGTGCTGATATTGTGCACATGCAGAAGATCAGATATACAGATCATTTACAAACCTTTCAGAAATCGATGTTCAAGTCTGTTCAAGTGGATGACTTCAAAATCAAAATTGATTACAAATCTTGTGTTTACCCAAGCTAATGATCTTAAAGTTTTATCACAACCACTTAGCTAAAATAGCACCCTAAGGATAGGACTCCCTAATACTGTGCGCATTCACACACTTTTTCACAAAGGCACAAAACTCAATTAGCTGTGAGCATGTTTGCTAATCGCACACACTGTCCTGGCATCTGTTGCAGGGTTCCCCCCCAGGAAAGAAAAAAGTTTTGGAAAGGGAATAAATACTGACATGAATAAAATTAAAAGTCTCTCAGATGTGAAGTATCGGTTGTTAGCAGAAGTCAGTTTATTACCAAGTATGTTTGCACATACTGTACAAGAAATTTGCACTATCCCTTATTACTACTGTTGTAGCCTTTCATTATTAAATACATATTTTGCTGACAGAAGTATCTGTCAGAACTCTTATGTGACTAAAATGACTAATTGGAAATAAATAAAAACTAAAACTGAAATAAAAACAAACAATAAGGTTCCATTTGTTAACATTAATTAACTACATTAGTTCAAATGAATTAACAAAGAAACATACTTTTACACCATATATTAGTATTAGTTAGCTCATTTCAATACATTATTTCAATACATTATTTAAAAAGTTGTACATTTATTGGACCTGAGCTAACACGAAGTAACAATAAACAGTTTTTTTTTATTGTCCGCATTTGTTCCAGCATTTGTATTAACTAACATTAACAAATATTAATAAATACTCAAACAAATGTATTGCTCATTGTGAACTATTGTTCATTAATGCATTAAAGTTAACTAATAGAATCTTATTGTAAAGTGTTACCAAACACATTAAACCTAAATAGTAACAAAGGCATATAACAAAATTACTAAAACATGAAACTGAAAATATAATAATAAAAACATTCAAAATATTACTAAAAACTCTACTAGTATATCAATAATATAACACTGCACTGCACTGACAAATAATTATATTATTTAACAAATAACAATATTGTTTAATTAAATATTTTAATGAATAAATTAAGATTCCTTGTTATGCTAAAAGCATGTCATTAAGCATAATGTTCAATTATAAAAACAAACAAACAAAAATCTTTAACATTCTTAAAAGGTGTAGGTTGCCAATGCAGCTGGTTAGCATCATACTTATCTGTAAATATTTGTACAGTTTACGTTTATCGATGTTAAATGTGTTGGTAAGCCAGGTTGTCTAGATGACAGGGTCTTCATAGGTTGTATAGTCAACAATGGCTGTAAAATTGCTACATTCCCACAGCTGCTGTTGTTCTGTATTAAGGCCTCGGAATGCAGAAAGTATGCAATCATTACCACGTAAACCTATCACGGGACGCCAACCCACAAAGGGCAAATCAAAAGTATCTTAAATCATTCTTGTAAATGTACCAACACCACACACATCATCAAAATCACTCCAGCCCAGGTGGTTCAGGCCCTTTTTTTTTACTGGGGGAAAAAAAATGTAATGAACTACTAATCATGCATTGGCACATTTTCAGTGTGTGCGTGGAAGTGTGTGTGTGAGGTCTGAATGGTTCTAGGATGCTGACCTGACCGGAATCTGTTCTCGCTGTAGAGACCTGCGGCTGATTGGCTGTTCCTTCAGGGACTTGTAAAGCCATCGCCATGGAGACCTAAACCTGTCACCGGTAAGATTTAGGGGTCCCAGAGTTTGTTTTAATAGTTTCAGTCTGACAGCAGGCAACAAAAGTCTGTTTCTCTGAAATAACTTCATATTGCACTGTACACGTTGTCATCAGATTAGATACTAAAATACTATTAGGTACTAGGTTTGTGGGTTGTACAGCTACAAAAATAATCCATTTAAATGCTTTTGGGATCCACTTGCAGTCTTTGAATATTGTCAAAATGACTTCAGTTTATTGATCATCCTAAATCTGCAATCACAGTGACTTCCAGATCCAGACTTCAAGAAAAAAGAAAGTGAAAATTGCATTAGCATACAAAAACCAACCTTTCTAATACAGGCAGAGTGCATTAAATTGATCAAAAATGACATTATATATATATATATATATATATATTTTTTTTTTTTTTTTTACATTGTTACAATAAATTTCTGTTTGAAATAAATGCTGTTCATTTGAACTTTCTATTCATCAGAGAATCCTGAAAAAAATGTATCATGGTTTCCACAAAAGTATTAAGTAGAACAACTGTTTTCAACATTGATACACTCTTAAATATAAAAGTTCTTTATTGGTATCTATAGCTCCATGAAGAACCTTTAACATCCATGGAACCTTTCAATTGCACAAAAGTTTCTTTATAGTGGAAAAGGGTTCTTCACACTAAGAAAAATTGGTTCTTTTAAGAACTATTCACTGAAAGGTTCTTCGGAGAACCAAAAATGGTTGTTCTATGGCATCACTGTGGAAACCTCCTTTTGGAACCTTTAATTTTAAATAATATTTTTAAGAAATATTTATTGAGCATCAAATCAGCATATTAGAATGATTTCTGAAGGATCATGTGACATTGAAAACTAGATAAATAATAAAAATTAAAACAGTTATTTTAAATTGCAACAATATTTTACAATATTATTGTTTTATTGTGTTTTTGATAAATCTTGGTGAGAATAGGAAACTTTTTACACATTTGAAAAACATTGAAACATTGAAAGAAGAAGAAGAAGAAGAAGAAGAAGAAGAAGAAGAAGAAGAAGAAAGGGGAAAAAATCTAGTTCAAATTCTGCACATGATATATGGAAGCCCATATTAAATTAAAAAAAAAAAAGCCAAAATGTCTCTGTACATTATACTTTAAATGATCACCCTGTAACAAAGAAGAGTTTCAAACTCAAACAAATTGTTTTAATTTTTCCAACACAAATATATCCATAATCAGTTCATTGGATTTATATTTATTATTTGTTATGAACCCAAGAACTAGAAGTTTTATTTAAATTAACCCAACCCAATACCAAATACTAAAGAGCTAACACACACAAATTATGTTGTGTGTGTGTTGTGTCTGAAAGAGCTACAAGAAAAGGTCACTGTGGAGGATTAATGTTGTAATAATGTGTCTGTGTGACTGTGTGTATTTGTGCATGTGTGCAGTGTACTTCACATTACTGTGTTACTGTCTCCCACCACGCGCACACACACTCACTGTCTGTCTATCTCGCAGTGCCAGCATACCTTCTTGTCAGTAAGTTATCGCAAAACTATCTGACTCTGTGTGTGTGAACTTGTCTAAATGTCATGCATACAGTATTGCTGGTGCCATCATGTTTGACCCGCTGTGTGTGAGTGTGTGTGCAGTGGGTGGGTGGCTTGTGTGTTTAGCTGTAGGAGTTTACTGTGAGTGTGTGAGGCAGATGGCTCACCCCTTACACCTCCATGTTCCTCCGTACACAATACCCACAATCCTTTGCCTCGGTCAACAGCCTGTAACATTCCAGCACCGTGAACCGTCGTGGGGAAGGTGACATCATCGTCCTGCAAAAGTCAGATGGTATAATCAGAATATTCATTATGACTATTGGCATTTCTGCATTAAAAAAAAAGCTTTAATACAGTGGCCCTAAAATGGAGCAAAAATAAACACCTGGCGGTAATTTTTCAGCTGATGGCTGACAGTCTGTCACCTTTGCCTCTGAGACATTACTGTCTATGTGTCTGTGCTCACACATGTGTGAAAACCTATTAATAATAGTGCTGGAGCCATTTTGGTCGACACAAGATAAATGACAAAGTCATCAGAATATATTTTGACAAAGAAATTCAGAAAGGCAAATAACATGTTCATGTTAAAAGCAACACACACCTCCTAAGCTTGTGACTTTGTTTTTGCATGCATGTGTGTGTGTGGAATGACGGCTCTCAGGGAACCGTGGAAATGGCTGCCAAGCTTCATTTAGGGTGGACAGGCAAACCCCTCTCTATAAGGGCCCCGACCCCACACGCCTCCCCAAATACAGACAAAAGCTGCAATATGTGAAGTTGCAACACTGCCAGAGGTTGTATTCAATATCAACAAGTAAATATAGAATAACAACACGAAAGATAGCAAATGACAGCTACCTAAAGACAAAACAACAATCTCTCAAATATTATGTTAATGTATTAAGTTTTTTTCATTAAAAACATAATGTAATATATTTAATATTTATTATACGTTATCTAAAAGTCACAAAAGATTTCTATTTAAAATAAAGCTATTTTGAACTTTTGAACTTTCTATTCATCAAAGAATCCTGAACATATAATGTTTCACTGTTTCCATAAAAATATTAAGCAGCACACTTACTGATTAAGAAGTAAGAAATATTTCTTGAGAACCAAATCAGCATATTAGAATGATTTCTGAAGGATCGCATGGCACTGAAGACAGGAATAAATTATATTTTATAAAAATATAATAAAATAGTTACTTTAAATTGTAATAATATTTCACAATATTACTGTTTTCACTGACCCCAAACTTTTGAACAGTAGTGTATATAATTTTAGTATGAAAACTGGTATGTCAGTTATAATCTATAGTATATTTATGTATACTTATATTATACAATCTAACATTAAAATAATGCATAATAACATTTTAACAGCTTAAACCGTCCCTTTTCTGCTAAAATCCTTTTCTACGGAGCAAAACAAATCACAGTCATTATTTTAAAGCATAGATCCAGGGATATAATATTTAGCTTCCCCTAATGTTCACTGACCTTGCAAAACATTGTCAGTGATGCATTTTCATGTATGTTAGAAGAAGCAGGTGAGGTAAAAACTATATGGTGTTACCTTTTGGCTGTGGATGTTAAATATGGCTCAAAACTAGCTAGAACACTCTGCTGTAGTTTCACACCCTACAGCCAATTCCAACAACATGAATGACCTCTCCCACGCAGAACTATACTTGTACACCTTGGGCTCCTTGTCGTCTGTCTAGTTGTACATGTGTATATTATGTCTGTGCAGGGGGGTGTTTTGGTCTCTGAGTACATGGTTGATGTCAGATTTAAAATGTGAAATGTTTGCTCAGCTCTTCTGATTCACTGTTTTGGTAAACGTGACAGATCTGGCATTTTGACGTGACGGGGGAGTTTTACCTTCATGAACTCTTAACTAACCCATTTGACTTTTAAATGTGCTCAGAATGTTTTTCTTTTTTCAGGGCCAGTTCACACATAATGTGTTTCACACTAGAACACTCCCATTACATGCTTAAAAATAAAATTTACAGTCTAAAGAAAGCCTTTTAAAGTTTATGCCATTCAGTGCAGTGGTTAGTAACACTTTGCATTATGTACAGTATGGCCTATGCTTTAAAGAACACACAACCAAATCACGGATCAGAAGAACTCATAATGTAACATCAAGAATCTCAAAAGAACCAACTGAAGAACTCAAAATATGGTTCTTAAGGAATCTAAGGTTTTTCAACGAACCCTTGTTTTTGTGATGAACAAAGCTGTCTATAATGCAAGTTTGTGATACACAGCTTTGTTGATGACAATGAGAGCATTCTAGGTTGGCTCGCTTGTGTAACCTACTCTCAGTATAGACAGGGAGTAACTTTGAATATGCAGAAACAGCCAGTTTAAGACTTATGGGTCAGAAAGTGACATAAAGCAAAGTCATTTATAGGCCTAATATTTATGAACAGGTTTGCAAACTGATTTTAAATACTGCAAAATAAAAATGTCTTTTCTATTTTGTATTATATTCTTGCAAGATAATTTCATTTTTTATTATTTTATTTATTTATAAGCTTAGTTTATTTAGTGTTTATTTTTCAAGAAAAAAGGAAATATACAGAACGAAGAAATGCATATACAGTCAGTTCCAATCAAGATGTGATTGAAGTGCAGACTTTAAACTTTAATTCAAAAGAGTTAAACAAAAATATAACATAAAATGCTTAGGAATTACAACCATTTTTCACAGCAACAGCTTCCAAATGCAAATGGCATTCTTGGAATCAACTCCAGACCTTTTACCTGCTTAACTGATGTAGGAATAATGAAGGAATAGCCCACATCTGTCCATGAAATGGCTTTTGAGTCAACTGTCCCTTGAAAAAGGGGGGAGGTACATATTAAAGAGCTGTAATTCCTTAACCTTTCCAAAAAATTTATGATGAGAATGCCCTCAAATTAAAGCTCAGAGTGTGCACTTTAAGCCCATATTCATTATATAACTGTAACTTGAATATGTTTTGGTCAGCAGCTAAAATAATAAAAATTGTGCCTGTGTCCAAATATATATGGACCTGACTCTACATACTACTGAGTTCAGTAAGATTTTTTTTAATGTTTCTGAAAGAAGTCTCTTTAGTCTGTTATATTTTTGAAAGAAAAACCAGCAGCCATTCCTCTAGTTTTCAGTGTCACATGATTCTTCAGAAATCATTCTAATAGGCTGATTTAGCGCTGAAGAAACATTTCTTATTATTATGATTATTGCTGAAAATTAATACAGCTTAATATTTTTGTGGAAATGGTGATGTTTATTCTTCTTTTCATCTTTTTTTGTAACAACGTATAAGTTGTCACTTTTCATCATTAAAAGTATTAATGTCTTTCAGAAAACAAAATCTCACTGACACAAAACTTGAATGGAACTGGAACTGAATGGTAGTGTATTAATATATCTGCATGTATGTCTTGATTAATTTAATCTAACTTTACCTTAATCTTTACTGCAGAAAGTAGGAAATTAAACAGAATGGTCCAATTGGTTCAGTTGGTCCAATAACATGATGCGATCTAGGATGGCGACCCTGAAAAAAACATAAAATAAACATTAAAAAAAACATAAACTAAAAATAAAATATGCATGTCTACCATTTCAGGAATTTTAAAAGTACATAAATAAATATGTGACCTAATTAAACCATTATATGTAGTTTCGAAAATAGAATATTTTTATTGTAACAAATGACTGTAGTTTAGTAAATTATGTTTCTGTAAATAATTGTATTTTCAATGACACACTTATTTTAATTTACACATACACACAACCACCAACCCACGTGCCACACACACACACACACACACACACACACATAGAGAGAGAGTGGATAATAAACATGGTCACTTGGAAAAGAAGGAAGATGGTGAGTAACACTGAGGTGCAGAAATGTGGAGAATGTCTAGCATGTTTACCTGGGACAAACATGCACACATACACACAATCACCCTATCTGTGGGATTATTATACATTCAAAGATTAGTGATTGACAGAACATTTCACCAAAATACTGGACTTTTACAAGTGTGTGTGTGTGTGTGTGTATAAAGAATATAAAGGACAGTGGCATGTGTTTGGTCTTATCAGCCCTCTTTGTTAGTGTGTTTATATGACTGGGCTAAGTGTTATCTTTGTCTCTAGTTCTTGAGAATGTTGCCCAGAAAAAAAATATTTGCTCAGATGTTGCTCTTTCTCAGTTATATTTCATTTACAGCATATATCAACTTTCTCTCATAAACTTAATGAAAACACAAAAAAAAAAAAACAGACACAAAAGAGACAACTATTGACATACTGTACATTAAGAGCAGTAAGAGCTATAAAACTAAAGTCAATAATATAGTTTAGATCACCAGGGAATTTTGTCAGTTATATATGAAACAATACATGTTTAGAAGATTTTGTCTCGCCTTTATGTATGCCACAGTATTGTAGTATAATCTATTTCATATAACCCCACACCAGATGAAAGCATGTAGACACGGTGTTAACGTAACATAAAAACAAAATAAACTCCGGTTGGACATTTTGCAGTCATGACCAGACTTTGGCTGATGATACACGGGCAACGTTTTGAGCAATGTTGCAGGCAACTAGTCTGACTCTGTGAGACTAAAGAGGATATACTGTGCTGCAGAGAAACAACCTTTGACCTTTTTGTATAGTTTAGTTATTTTTTCAGCCTTTAATTTAATCACCCTGAAAACGGCTACTGGATACACACTTTTATATATGCACATCCCTATAAACAGTCAGACATAAACTCTGTGACCTCTATAAACCATAGACCACCAGACAAGTGCTCTCTCAATTCATAATTCATGTTTCACACTCAAATACACATTTAAGCAAACTACTTTCAGCAAATTGATAAACTACAAAACAAATCTTACATTTTAAATGATACATAATGGACACATTGTGGTTGACAAACAAGAGTGAAAAATGAAGTTCTGAGAAAATGTGTTTGCAGACACCACTTGGTTTGATATATTGTTCATACATTTTACATAATATAATATAATATAATATAATATAATATAATATAATATAATATAATATAAGTTCCTCTCTGTGGTCTGCTTAGACTTCAGTGGTCAAACTCTTCTCTTCTGCAACCCACCAAGTCTGAATCCAACCAAATCTCCCCACAAATTAAACAAATGCTTCCACAATGAAAGTGACTGACAGGTGGAGACTCTCTGACCTTAAGGTTAAACAGGCATACTGTTTATTGGAATGAAGGGACGTGTTTGTATAGATGTGTATATGTGAGTTGGGGTTGAGGGAATCAAGGAAGACGTGTCTTCAGAGGGCTGCGTTTACATTGGGAATCATGCTTGCTGGAAAGGAAAATACACATGAAGTAGGAATGAGAGAGATGGACATCACACAGAGAAAGAGAGAAGGGGAGAAACCAGATGGACCAGGGGGACTTCAACAAGTCTATCTCCTTCATCCAAGTCTATACAGAATTCTTATTAGGAATTTCAGCATAGATGTTCAAGCAGGACAGGCATTCAGACTAAATGTGATCCTGGACCACAAAACCAGTCATAAGTAGCATGTGTATATTTGTAGCAATAGCCAACAATACATCGTACGGGTCAAAATTATCGATTTTTCTTTAATGCCAGACATCATTAGGAAATTAAGTAAAGATCATGTTCCATGAGTATATTTTGTAAATTTCCTACCTTGAATTTATCAATACTTAATTTTTGAATATGCATTGCTAAGGACTTCATTTGGACAACTTTAAAGGCGATTTTCTCAATATTGTGATTTTTTTGCACTCTCAGATTCCAGATTTTCAAATAGTTGTATCTCAGGCTAATATTGTCCTATCCTAACAAACCATACATCAATGGAAAGCTTATTTATTCAGATGATGTATAAATCTGACCGGTTTTGCGGTCCAGGGTCACAAATGGTCTATATCTCAACTCAACATGTAAATCCACAGATACATGTACGGTACTTGAAGTATGTTTCCAGATTATTCTACAATGTTTTAATACTTAAAAATGGTTTTCCCATCAGCCCATAAGCAAAACTAAATAAATAAATTACCACTTTTTTCTCTTTTTTTTCTAAGAATTTCTTAGATTTGCTCCACATACCTGGTTTTAGAAAGTTTGTCCCATTTTCTGAGCCGAACTTCAGTTCAGGTATTTCATTTTGACATTTCTCCATCAATCCTGCATGTTGATTAGTGGGGGAAAAAATCAACCCGTTATTCTGTAAAATCAGTCACAGTCTGGATAATACAAAATAATTTTACACACTTTTAATTCATATATTAACTATGGCATCTAACTCCACACGGGGTGTCTTATTTATACCATCTGAGTTAGATTAATATCTACAGAAGGGTTTTAGACCTCTTCTGAACTCATGCTGTAGTTTATCCTCCAGAACAGACAGAATCAATAAATATTCTCCTCAAGAGGACAGGACGATACTGTGACACATGAACTTATGAGATGGACCACACTCTGAGTGAGTGACAGTTGAGGAGTCATTTTTAGCTGTGAATGACAGGCACACATACAGGTGGAACACACACACACACACACACACACACAATCACAACTGTGCCGTGACCTTGGGAATAAATTCTGTTCCATATACCTCACACATACAGATGGAAAAGAAAAATATCGTCATAGAATTTTGCTTGTTATGATCTTCCAGGAGATGTGTGTGTGTGTGCATATTTTTGTATTTATATTAGTGTTCTATATACTGTATGTGTTCTCTATATGTGCAGTGAAAAAAACCCGTTTATCCCTTGCCCTCACCAACAGGTGTGTATAGAGTAGGGGAATTGGTTGGCTGGGGGTGGCGGCTGATGCATTTCATTTCATTTTGTCCCTCATGACATGGCCTGGTGTTCTAAAACCCCTCACTCCAACAAACAGAGTCCCGCGACCAAACTGTTTTAATGGCTCATTAGTGGAATTATCAAACGCGCTCACCCAGACGCTCCTTTCTCTCATATAGAGTCGAAAAGTCAGTTTATTTCAAGTGAATTGGTTGATTCCAAACGCTTCTCTCTCTTTCATTCTAGTGAAACGGATATATCCGATGAAGAGTCTGATTCATTCTACTGATTCATTTTTACTGATTCGTTCTCGTTTGGAGGTTCTGACGCTTAATTTGGTCTCTGCTGTTTGTTTGTTTGTGTAGTTTTTACAGCCTATTATTATTAATAAAAAAATTACTTGCAAAATCTATTTAAAAAATTTATTTAAAAGTGCTTAAATTGAAAGTGAATTGGTTTATAGCCTACATATACAGTAAAACCAAATGAAAATCTAGATTCAATGTTCTGTTCAGCAGATCAGCACTGCTATCATGGAAAACTTTTTACACGTTGCCTATACATTAGAATACATCTCTTGCATTTTCACACACAAAAAAATGGGTCTATAGGACAAAATAGCACTATAAAACATAGAACTATTAACAAAACACACCCGATAAATAAATAAATAAATAAATAAACACACACACACACACACAGAGAGACACGTTCTTGAATTTGTGGTTTACGGGGACTCTCCATATGCGTAATGGTTTTTATACTATACAAACCGTATTTTCTATTGCCCTACACCTAAACCTACCCCTTACAGGAAACTACTGGCAATTTTTGAATTTCATAAAACACCATTTAGTATGATTTTTAAGCCTTTTGTTTTACGGGGACACAGGAAGTGTCCTCATAAACCATGTTTACGTTGTAGTACTCATGTCATTATACACGTGTCCTCGTAAACCATATATACCAGTACACACACACACACACACACACACACACACACACACACACTCACACACACACACATACGTACAAAAAGATTAACATTTAAATGACATTCAAATGACTAGCCTACATAAAAATGTCATAAAACTATTAACTATTAAATGTTTTTTAAAATCTGTTTCAAAAAGAAAGGGTTAGGCTATTTCCTTCCAAGCTCAGCAGGCCTATGTAGGCATTGAAAGCTCATAATGTTATTGTAAGTTGCAATTTAAACTGCACTGAAAATTAGCATATATTGTAAGATATGAACTGCAATTAGTGCTTCATAAATAAATATGTAGCAATTAAACAGCCAAAATGGTCAATAGACCTCTGCATACTGTTATTAAGATGAGTTAAATCCAGAAATAGAGTCTACATCCAGAAATAAATCATAACAGAGCTAATAAACTGTGTCAAGCATCAGTAATGAAGAAGCAGTAGTGTAAATTACCACAAAATTCGTTGTTGCTGGGACCTATTTTTAAAATAGAAACCTCACTCTTTTTAAACTAAATTAGGGTTTAAAAGGCAAACTGTCATCTAGAATATTACCTAAATATTTAAAGGTGGGCAAAAAGTGAACTTGTATTGAACACAGCAGGAGCCCATTAAATATTCTGGGTCCCTCTGTCTTCTATTTGATGAAACGCTCAAAGCTTTGAGTATTGTGACTGATGAGCTCATGTCTCCCAGCTGCAGAGCAGTGCTGAAACAAAGACAGTGTGATCTACATCTTCTTTGCTGCTCTGCTGAGCTCTTTGTTTTGATAGACTGTCTGAATTGGCCACTGTGGTGCTGATGATCAATGTCGACTCTCAGAGGTCAGGGAGGCAGAGGAGATTCACTCTGTCTCTTCTTAGCTAATGAGGTGGAGTGCCTTAAACAGATCCGAAAGCAGTTTATCAAGTCTTGTGCTTAAAGGCTAAAAAAACAAAAGTGTGTTGTGGTAGTAACACGTTATTTTTCATGTCCCTTTGAGTAACGTAATATATACACATATATGCATATCAGAGAGATCCAGACCAAGCTTGAGACATTCTAAGACCCAGACAAAAAAATCAATGTCCAAATCCAGACCAAGTCAATTTAAACAGTTGAAGAAAGACTATAGAACAATTTGGATTAATTGGCAGGTTTATTTTCAGAATCCAATAATAAATATACATGATACTCATAAGATCCTTCATAGAATACCATGGTATAAATACAGCATGACTTCCAAAACGTTATGTAAAAGTGCCATGGTACTTTTTTTGGAGCTACTGAAGTGTGAAGTCAAAGAATGGCAGAAATGTCTAGTATGCTAGACAAAGAGAAATATCTAAAAAAATGATGTAAAGAACAAAAGAAAAAATGAGATGTGAAGTTTGTTCATCTGTGTTTGACATACACGGAAGGACAGAATAGTGTGACACATCTGTGCTTTTTTCAACTTCATAGCAGACATCTCTAAACCACATGAACCCAAAATCAGACTTAAAAGAACAGAGACTCAAAAACAAGCTTTTTAGTCCAACAATATACCTCCAACAGACTATTGAACAGCACAAAGATTATAGCACCTATCTATCAGTGTATATGATTGGTGCTGTGGATGATTTATCTTTGATACAGTGCCCCAAAAAGTACATTTGGACACTTAAGCCACACTTAAAAATATTATTGCATCAGATTAATTAGATTCAAACTGGTTTCTATTTTAATATTATAAAATGTTTTTTATTCTGGTGATGGCAAAGCTGAATTTTTAACAGCCATTTACTCTAGTCTCCAGTTTCACATGATCTTTCATTCTGGTATGATAATTTGATGCTAATGAACTTACTATTATTATCAGTATTGCATGTTATTATCATTATCGTGTGTTTTTTATATTTTGTTTTTTAATACAATGATATTCATAACTGCGTGTGTTCTAATTAGCAAAAAAAGAAAAAAAAAAGAAAAAAGAAAATAGAATAAAATAAAATAAAATAAAATAAAATAAAATAAGTAATTTTAGGGCATTGGGCATTGCATTACCTCGTATTTCCACCGTGTGGCAATCGTGTTCTTTTAATAATTTAACAAGACGAGAAGGAGTACTTTACCACTAGGTAGAGCCATAGCGTTAGAATTTATGATTCTCTGCTATTTCCGATGTCCTGCACACAGAGAACGTGGACGTGCAGAGCAGCCCTTGTTGTAAGATAAAAGATAAGAGCCTTGGCTGAAGGACTCAGATTCACCACTGAGCTATCACAAGGACAGAGAGAAAGGAAATTAGATATAGCGACAAACAATGAGTGAGAAAGAGAGAGAGAGAGAGAGAGACATTTTAAATAGTTTACATTTACATCGCTACATTTTAGAGCAATACAAACCCAAGAACTGAACCCTGAAAAGAGTCCACTCAGTCAGCTGGTTCTGAGACTTACTAACCTGACTGACTCTACTAACACTAACCAGTCTCAGACCAGCACTGCTTCTCACCTAAACATCCAGATAAATCAAATTATCAAACAATCTAAAAATACATACATGGAACACTGGGATCAAGAAACTAAAACACAAAGTAAATTACAACTATATCGGACCATATAATCAAATTATGAATTGGAAGATTATCTCCAGAGTGTCAGAGAAAAAGCAGAGACTGATCCTGACCAAGTACAGGCTCACTGAACACAGTCTAGCCATTGAGACCGGCAGACACAGAAAGAGCTGCTTACCCAGAGAACAAAGGGTGTGTGCTCACTGTGAGACAGGAGAGATCGAGACAGAGACGCACTTCCTCCTTCACTGTCATAAATACATATCCATAAGAAACCTCTACTTCAACAAACTCACCAACTTAATAAAGAACTTTACAGCCATTAGTGAAACGGAACAAATAAAGATACTATTAGGAGAGGGACAGACAGCAGCACTTGCTGCGAGATACGTGTGGATGTGCCACAGCCTGAGAGACAGCAGGTGAATGTGTATTGTGTCTGACCTGACCTGTGTGTTACCCTATTGTCCACCACAGTGATCCTTAGTATGTATGCATGTATGTTTCTATGTAAGTTAAAGACTGTGGTATCAAATGTTCACATGTTCTAATTTGTTTCAAGTTAGTACTTCTAAGATGTTATAATATTCCATTCTATTAATGTGATGTTCATTTAATTATTATTATTGTTATTATATTATTATTATTATTTATCTTTTTGTACATGTATACTAAGCTTTGGCAATATTGTCTCATTTACAGTCATGCCAATAAAGCAGTTTTGAATTGAATTGAATTGAATTGAATTGAATTGAATTGAGAGAGAGAGAGAGAGAGATGAATCTGAGAAAAACATACAAAACCTAAACCCTTCTTAGATATTTTGACCAAAGTGAACAAACTTAGTTCGTCTGAGGCATCTAAAAGAGAAAAAATATTATTTACGTCAAAATAAAAGTCCTCTTTATTATTATTATTAGCCTATTATTATAATAAAAATATTAATCATCAGCAAATACCCAGGAGAAATTATGACAGTTTTGCTTACATTTTTAACTTGTCTTTGTAGAAAAATATGCTTCTTTATGGTATCTGTGCTGTGGTTGACAGTTTTTATATTAAAGTGGAAAGTAACTTAGATTTGCACTAAATTTATGCTTGTGATAACAATCAAAGTCCATGTGGATGTATTAAAACTACCCAAAGGCTCTTTGATTCGTAGAAACTGAAAGCTTGTGTAAAATATGCTTTTCACTCAGTTAAACTCTGTAACATCTACATGTTTTCATCTGCAAGAGAATGTGACATAAAACCTCCAAACCACTGACTTCATATATAATTGATCTTGTAATTAATTTAGTAAAAATGTCATATTCACAGATGTGAGCTTCCAGTAAGTCTTCTTTCTGTGGTTCTTTGAGAAATTGGACATTATAAAGCCAGCAAGTGACTGAGTTCAGTGCTTCAACGGACCTGCATTAAACAGAAGTATAAAATCTTTGAAAGAAAAATTTCTATATTTCTAACAGATTACATATTATTATGTATCCGTTAGATTTCTAACAAATACAAACTCATTCAAAAAAACAGCTAATTCAAAGTCAGCCTTCATCTTGAAAGGTCCCCATTCTATATTTTACCAACGAGTTCAGCAAGGTCACACAGAGTCTGATGAGTTTTTTAGTTTCTTCTCATATCATACAAACATTATATGTCAACCAGAAAAACAAAATAGCTGTGCTATATTCATAATATGTTAAGATATATTTTATGTCTGACTGAGGTGACAGTTCAATAGATTCGCCATTCGTCAATATTTACAATAAATAGCCTATTTGCAGTTCTGTAGTCTGTTTGTCCTAAGAAGAAGAAGAAAATATATTAAATGTCATTATTATGCACAGCTTTTACAGTCTTAATAGCCTATAAAACGGCAGCTAGGCTAATAATAGGTTATATGGATTTTACTATTGTATTTAAGCCATGCAATATTAATTGCAGCAATAAGGTCTGTGCATTTTTTAAATGTTGTAATTTGGTTTATGCTTAATGTATATCACTTTGGTCAACAAAAGTTGTTTTAAATGTGCTTTATAAATAAATTGAACTTTGAACATAATAATATTAATGTATCTTCGAGTCATGTTGACATTTTGTTCCAAACATGTCTCCCGTAAAGCAAAAAGAAATCACAGATTTCTCCTTATCCACAACAATGTATGGAATACCACAGAATTCCCATCTAGGGGCCGCTGTGTGGTGGGAGGAGCGGAAGTTGAGGAAGTCGTGTAACAGATCGGGGAATGAAGAGCCAGTGTTTGTTCCAACGGTGCGCCGCTCCAGAGTTCAGGAAGCGTCAATAAAACCATCCTGATACTGAACACACGCACTCACTGGCGCGCACTTATCAGGACTGTGACTCGGGACTGGATCAGGACACTTCTGCATTATGCATTCGGACTGCAGGCTGCTGGGATGGACGCGTCGGTAATGGTGGGCAGAGGGACCGGAGGGGCTGCGGTCTTCATCCTGGTCGTCTTCATCTTACTCCTCGGTGCCAGAACCTCGCGGGCGCAGAAGGGTACGTGATCTTCAGAGAGGGTTGAAGTTTTGGGAGTTGCTAAACTTCTCCTAAACTGCTTCACCACCCTTTGGGTTTAGGACTGATTGCGGTTTCACAACAAACTCTTGGGGTGGTGTGGTGTAGCGGTTAAAGACCCAGACTGGTAATTGAAAGTTTGTTGGTTAAAATCCGGGCTCGGTTCATTAACATCACACATCGTTTGTTTGATTAGGACACCAGTAACTAACTAAGACACGTAGCTAGAGCTGAACCTGTAATTAGTTCACTGGGTAAACACCTCAGCTCACTAACGGAGTGTGTGTTGTGTACTTACATTGTTGCTGTGCTACAGCTGGAGCAACAGAAGAACGTGATGACGCAACGCGCTGCCCCCTCTGCTTTCCCAAATATGTAGTGAGTTCATGTGCTGTCCAGTGTCAAGCTGTTGCATTTAAACAGAGAAACTAACAGCACACTTATTGCAGATATAGTCCTTCTCAAGCAATCTGAGCTAAACACAATAAGTAGTTTTACACATAAGGAAACAGCACTTTTGAGAAATATCATATAAATTATGCACACTCACATGAGGTAAAGACATCATATATATATATATATATATATATATATATATATATATATATATATATATATATATATATATATATATATATATATGTCTACTAGAAAAACAAACAAACAAAAAAACTGTTTGATTCTACATGGAGTGAAGTGCATCTTGATATCACATGACCAACCCTGTCATGCAGTTGACTGTTATGAGTTCAAAACCATTATGAATGAGTACTTATTAAAGCAATAAGTCCCAAGAAGCTGTGGTTTACAGTGAATTTATAACAGCTAAGGGGCATTGTTAGGCACGACACGGAGCGGAGTTGCAAGGACCGTTTAATAATGTAAGTTTTATCCTCCAAGCAAATAATAAAAGTTCCAGTATCATTGTTATAGGGACATGTTGTCACAAAAGGTTTAAGTTCAAGTGTCATTATTCTTGGGCAGTAATGATGGAAATTTTCAACAACAACAAAAAAATTGTAGTCAAGACTTTCAGGTATTTGTTTATACAGAAGCTGGATTCTAAATGTGTACCTACCCTGAGAAATGTAGTCAGGAAAGCATGTGACAGCTAGTCCCAGTTTCTCATAAAAATCATTATCTAAAATATATAGCTGACTGTGTCTGAAATAGTCTTCGGTGTGACTTCATCTTTCAGAAATCATTCTAATATCCTGATTTGGTGCTTTAGAAACAATTTTTATTATAATCAACGTTAAAAACAGTTATGCTGCTTAATTTTTAAGAAATTGTGATCTTTTCAGAATAGAAAGTTCACAAACAGCATTGAAATAGAAATCTTTTTGTAACATTATAAATGTCTTTGCTGATCAGTTTACTGCATCCTTGCTGAATAAAACTATTCATGAGAGAAATTCAGTGAAACGAGTGAAAACTAACACCAGTTTCTCATACCGAATGTTATCTGAAATAGCTGACAATACTTTCTGTGCATAAAACTTTGGAAATGTAAGGTTTGTGTGGGTGTAGTAAAGCTAGGGGAAACATTGAGACTAGAGGTGTGTGTGTGTGGATGGGGCTGTTGTTTTTGCTCCGGGGGTCTGAATATTGTCCAGCAAGGATTACGTAACAACAGCGCAAGCTGAGTTTCATTTGGTGTGTAAACGCGTGACAGGCAGCGCAAGCAGCTGCAATGCAATGCGATCTCATCTCATCTCATCTCTCTCGCTCTCTCTCTTTTTCTTTCTCCACCTCCAAAGATTCAACAAGGAGCTCTTTTGCACAACTTTCAAGCAAAACATTTCACCAAATGAAATTTTAGTTTTAAGTGACAAAACATTCTGTGCATATTAAGACAAAATTTGAGCACTTTGTTTATGAAACCTTAGTGCTGGGGTTCTCAACTCTGGCCCTTGAGGTCCATTTTCCAGTTTGGATGCAACTCTAATCAAACACAACTGAACAAGCTAATCAAGGTCTTCAGGATCACTAGAAAGTTACAGGCATGTGAGTTTGGTCAAGGTTGGAGATAATCTCTGCAGGAAAGTGGACCTCGAGGGCCAGAGTTTAGAACCCCTGCCTTAGTGGGTCATGCAAATATCATCAAAATATGTTGATTGTACCGCATCCAGATTAGACTGTAATTTCCATTAAACTAACAAAGAATTCCATGCTGTTATCTTGTTAAATGTATGATCACTTCTGAATGTTTTTCAGGGGACGGCTGTGGACACACAGTGCTGGGTGTGGGCAGTGGGAGCCTGGCGTCTCTGGGGTACCCTCTGTCCTATCCCTCAAACTCTGTGTGTGAATGGGAGATCAGTGTGACCACCGGACACACAATCCTTGTGCGCATTGCGGATCTTGACATAGACACAAACAACTGCCAAGTTTCTTACCTGCGACTCTATAATGGCCAAGGGCCAGGGCGAATGGAAATTGGTGAGAAACACTTCTGAACACAATGTGCATTAGTTGTTTTTTTTCTAGTCTTCAGTCACATTCGTTCTTCTAATATAAATTGAGAAAAAGCTACTTTAAGTAGCTTTTCTTTTCAAAACTTTTGTAAACTATGACCTTATTTGCACCTGGTATTAATAAAATTTGTTGTCTAAAAGTTGCCAAAAACTGTGAAAAGTGAAAGTCACTATACTGCAGTGTTGAATTGAACGAAATATCTTTATTGTCATTGTATGAAAGCAGTTATTATCCCTTATACAATACCGTAAAAACTATAAATAATTTCCAAAAAAACAAATAAATTGAAAATAAGAGTAACAAACATTATGAACTTTTTTAGCACTTCACAGATTTCACACTGGCAGTTACCTTAATGTAATAATAATAATAAAAAAGTAAATATAGGTTGTTTACTTGTATATATGTCACAATGAGAAGATAAGACATTACAATTTCTGTTTTATGCTGACTATAATACCAGGTGTAAACAGGGTCTATGTAATGGCAGCAAAACCACCCACTAATGTACAGAGTGCTGATGAGTAAATGGAAAAGAATTGAAAATGATTTCCATTTCTCTTTCTGCAGTGAAGTTTTGTGGAGGGAAAGAATGGAGAGATGCTGTCATAGAGTCGGAAGGGCATCAGGTCACAGTGCAGTTCATGAGTGGACCACACAACAACGGCCGTGGCCTCTTCCTCTCCTACACTAAAAGTCAGCACACAGGTAAGCAAGCAGTCAAGAAACACTTCTCACTATTATCAGAGTTGAAAACAGCTTTTGTGGAATCTGTGAATAGAAAGTTCAAAAGAACAGCATTTATTTAAAATGGAAGTATTTTGTGACATTATAAATGTCTTTTTACTGTCACTTTTAATCAATTTAAAACATCCTTGCTGAACAAAAGTATTGATTTCATGGAAGAACTTTTAAACAGTAGTGTACTAATTGTCCTGTATGTGTGAAAGCTTGTGTTTGTATGAATTAGTGTTGAAGCAAGCTTGGATGTGTCTCAAGATGCATAAAGGAGCTGCTATGGCAACTGTGTGTGTTTGTTCAGATGAGACTGAGGGACGACATGAACCTGATACAAAGATTATTTCAGGAGTTTGTTTCTGAGTATAAGGGTGTTAGGGTTTTTTCTGGTTTCAGGGTGCGTCCAGAGAGCTAATGCATGACAGGCAGTTAATTTAACAGATGAGTCAATAGTTTAAATTCATTTCAAATGAGAGGAAATTATGTAATGGCTGTTGTTTCTTGTGTCATACAGTACAAAGATGTTAGGGCTGTGACGGTCGCCGTGACAACCGCGTCTATTGCCTATTGTCTATTGCTGTAGTGCACGTAATGTCACACACTCTATAACAAGCATAATACAAAGTTTTGTATACAAATGTAATAATAGTAACAATTGCAAATTGTTTTATTTAGACTATAAGTCTATGCTAATTCATAAATTACCTCAAAGGCTATTCATGGCGTTTCCTTTAGATTGGCAGGTTTGAGTGCAGGAAAATACAGTTTATTCTGCATTCAGCAAATTTATTTAATGTTGAGCGATGGACCTTTTTGGGAAATCAAATACTACATCGTACATACATTTCAATTCATGTCACCCATCCGTGTTTGTACAAGTGTCTTCAAGTTCACATGATCGCAAACGCTCGGCTAGTCAGGTTTTTATTGGTGAGCAACACAACAGGTTGAGTCAGTCTACAGGACATTTGAACTTTGTGTCAGTACGTCATAAATAGGACGAGGCAGTTTACTGTGGGGGATTTGTCGTGTAATGTCGCGCCGCATCCAGTGTAGACAGCATCACTGTTCTGTAGTATTTTGTCGTGACTCGCCGCGCCGCTCGTGTCCGGTAGACAGGGTGTATTTAACTTTCCTATTTCACTGTAGGCTATTATTTCTTTGATATTTATTTTAGTGTTTTGCAGGCTGCGTGTTCACTGACGGAAGTGCTAAAATAAACACGCACATTTGTTGATAGATGATCGAGCCTCATTTATTTATTTTTTGCTTTTCAAAATATTATATATATCACAACACCGCGCCACCGGCGATAGCTGGTCCATTACCACCGCGGTGGTAAAAAAAAATCTGCCACCGTCACAGCCCTAAATGATGTCACAGAGTTAGAAATGCATCTAAGCAACTTGACATTTCCCACTTTCTTGGAAATGTTAACGCTTTCCTTTGTGAAAGTTCCATGTTGCTAGAGGGTTGTGGGCTATTGCTAGGTGATCACTTATTGGCCAAATCTATATTCTTGTCCCAAGTTGTAGCTCGGGCCACTCCTTCAGTGTCTGTTGGATTTACATTGCAAGTCAGATTGCTTAGAAGGTCAAGTCAAGGTTATTTATAGCGCTTTATACAAAACAAATTGCTTCCAACCAGCTTTACAGTAAAAATCAGTGTGGCTATTTCAAAATAACTTGTAGAAGTTTATTAATAATAGCAATTAAGTACTAGCATACCTGTGCTAAATACACTGCATAATCAAAAATGATCGTCCATGTCCATAACATAAACGTGGCATTGTTAAATACTTAGAGACGCCTAAAGTATACTTCAGTTTTGACACTTATGAATGCATACGTGTGTTCATGGCATATAAAATTGCCATAATTACAAAGTTACAGCTTGTAAAAAGTGTTCACATCCTTGTGGAACTTGTCAATACAACTTGTAAACTTGAATTTTCTGAAAGCTCTTTCTTGTATCACCTGACCTCTGCATCACTGTGTAGTAACACTCAAAATGACAGCATCTTCAACAGTAAAATGTAGTTGAGCAGTTATTTTGTGATATTTCTGTTAAATAATTCATATAATTGAGTGCCCAATGTCTTAATAATGCAAAAGTAACCAAAAGACATACAGTACGGTTTAATGTAGCGAGTACAGAGTTCAATAACTATCTAATGTCCCTCTAAATAAACTACAAGTTTATTATTAATACATTTGCATTGCTTATTTAGTTGTAGTTATGTCTGGTTACTCAAATGAGATGGTTTGTTACATAGATTTAAATTACATAGATGTTCCATTGACAGTTTTAGTACTAATTAGTACAAAAGATTTTTAGAAAAATGTATCTGCGTGCATATAAAATAGCTGCTCGTGTCCGGTGTAGACATGGTGTTAGGGGTTTGTTCAAATAACTAGTTCTAATGCCCTAAGCATAAGGAAAAAGTGCCAGTTATTTTTGTAATGTCAGATGCTGCAGGAAAGTTTCAAACTGCAGTGTAAGCACATTTGTGAAGGTGCTCCGTACATCATGGCACATGGAATCACAGCTGTGCACTTCTGTGTTTGATGTGTCTTAACAATGGCATTTGCCCTTTGACCTCTGGAGCTGTCTGAGGTCAGGAGTTCACTCTGCCATGTGGGAGCTACACCTGTTTACCCCAGGACTGTGAGACTGTTTGTGTGAGAGAGAGATCATATTTCCCATGAGTCAGGAAAGAGACAGATGAATCCATGCTGTGGGTGTGAGTAATGGGTACAATAACACCACAAAACACCTTGAACCAGAAATGCACACACACAGTCATACACATTCCAGCATTGCGGCAGGAAGTTTTGCACGGGTGAGCACCACTCACATTTACTATGAGAAAAAGTAACGGATGTAAATCTAGTTGGTATTGATCTGTTCATTCAGATGGAGGCTTTTATCCACAAAAATGAAATGCAATACACCAGTCTGTTCACCACTTATTGAATGGCCAGTGCGCACATTACACATACACATACATGCCTGCGTATTATCTTTGTGGGGAAGGATGACATTAATCAATAGTGTCACCATGGCAACCATTAGATGTGCTGCTTTATCTGACAGTAAATATATTTCAAGAGGGTTCAAAGAAAATGTGTGTCTCCTTTCTCATCCTTCAGACCTCATCACCTGTCTGGAAAAAGGAGAGCACTTCAGTGAAGCAGAGTTCAGGTACTCACGTTTACAGCTGTCAGGGGTGTGTGTTTTCAAGTTTTTGCATATATGTGTGTCTGTGTCTCATATTCCCATCCTGCATTTGCAGTAAATTCTGTCCTGCTGGATGCCTGACTGATTTCGGAGAGGTTTCGGGAACCATACCGCATGGATACAGAGATGTAAGTACGCCACTATTAAGTGGATGGTAGATTGAAGAGTTAGTTTAGTCATAAAAGAAAAGTCTTGTTATTATTCTCTCACCCTCATGTTGTTCCAAACTTTATATGACATTGCTACTAATGTGTTAAGTTCAATGTATACTTTGGTTTTTATGCAAATGTTAGTGTATGCACACATACGAACACATAAATTCCTAAATAAAATTCAAAATTAGAATTAATGTGTCTCAAATTGTAGTATGTTGACATGAGTATGCCAGAGGTCCCAAGTGGCATTCTAAGGGATAATATTCCACACAATCCATTCTGTGTTTGACGAGGATTCATTTAGAACTACAAACATGAATAATAAAAGAATTAAAAAACTACAAACATGGTGCATAATAGTGGTTAAGTAGAGATGTTTAGATAAAGTGGTTTGAGTGATTAATACTTTAGTCGCTCTATTCCATGCAGTTACATTGAACGGGGACTGAAGCTTTCAAGCTTCAAAAACGAAGCCAAAGCATCTTAAAAGTGGTCAATATGACTTGTATATTTCAAGTCTTTTTACCCTGTACGAAGAATCTGACCAGCATTTAAGTGATTATTCACTGATTATCTTCTCCAGTGAGCTCTCAACTTGAGAACCACTGTGACCACATTGAATCCTTGAAATCACTGAAAAGATCTGACTCAGACAAACCAGACACCACTCAGGGACACAAGAAGTGCGGGCGCTGTTGCTTCTGCGTTATATGATTTGTTTATCCTCTTTAACTGCAATGATTCAGCTCTTCAAAGTAAAATATTCTCTTAGGGCTTCATATTTGAAATGTTCCATCTGAAGTCTTTACATTCTTAAGAAATGTTTATAAAAACTGTCCTTCATTCCATAAGGAATATGTATTGATGTAATACAAGAGAAGAGGCATTCACTTACAAATCTTTTTTTTTTTTTTTAATGAATTGCATCTTTTTAGAAAGTTGGTTATTAAGAAACAAAGAAAACTGTCAGGCTCTTGAAATTGCAGAGGTTCACAAATAAATGATTATATCACACAGCTATCATATTTTTAACACGTGTTGTTTAACTGTTTGGTTGTGTTTTCAAAGCAATAGTATATTTAAAACACTGTGTATAAGTGCATCAACTAATGTTTTTACTAGTGATGTCAAACAATTAATCGCGATTAATTGCATCCAAAATAAAAGTTTTTGTTTGCATAATATATGTGTGTGTTCTGTGTATGTATATATAAATACACACACACACACACAGTATATATTTTGAAAATATTTATATGTATTTACATGTCTATATTTATTAGTGCTGTGCAACGATTAATCGCATACAAAATAAAAGTTTTTGTGTACATAATATATGTGTGTGTATTGTGTATGTTTATATATTTATATATATGAATACACACCCATGCATGTATATATATGTATATATATATGGATGCGATTAATCGCGATTAATCATTGCCCAGCACTAATATTTATATTATAATTTATATTATAAATAAATATATTTAATATATAAAAAGAACATATTTTTCTGAAATATATACAAGCATGTGTGTATTTCTATATACATAATGAATATACACAGCATTTTGGATGCGTTTGACAGCACTAGTTTTTACAGATTAAGTTATGGGTCAAAATGATAGTCCATGGTGATGAAAAGCATGTCACAGATGCTGTCAGCTGTATTTAACAGAAGAATATTTCTTTTAGCGCGACCGCACACTGTCTTAGCTATACATTAGGTCATTGCTGATGACCTCATTACTGCTTTAATGCTTCCTGCTTGCTTTAAAACTGTTTGGATGATTTCATTTGGTCTGTTTGAACACAATAGGCTGTTTTCTTCTTGAGAAAAGTTTCAAACTTTAGGGTGTATGAATATGAGTTTGAGGAAAAGACAGAGCGTGAAGCAGACGTTCTTCTAAAGTTGAGTCATTGTAAATGATTCTGCGTGTCAGTTTTAGAGCTCTTGGTCTCCTAGGGGTGTGTTGGTATGCGCGTCTGTGTGTTTGGATGTATGTGTGCGTGTTTTTATGTGTGTATGACAGCGTGTTTCTTGGGGAGATGTTAGATCAGGTTTGGCTGAATGGTTTTCTAATGCAGACCAGCTGACAACAGTCTTGTTTCTCAGCTCAGATACACCCTCAGAATTAGTGTGGGCCCCATATGACGCCTTTATGAATGTGTGTATGTGTGCACGCGTTGTTTGTGGCAAGAGCAGTGTTTTATTTTGCCCAGAGGAAGTGGTGTATGTTTGCGGTGTCGTTGTGTGTGGGTGTTGAGAGTTTGCCTAGTGTGTGTGGGTGTTGAGAGTTTGTCTAGTGCTTGTGGTCTCTTTTTGGTTTGGAGTCCCAACTGTGTGTGTATGTTTAATCAGAACTGTCATTTTTTCTTTTTAAACTAGCAATTTTACTATTATTCCAGTGTTGGGCAGCAAGTGGCTCTGGCCATGTACACATTGCAGTTAAATGTGGTTGTTATTTTCTCCTGAGTGCTTGAAGTCCTTCTGGGAAGTTCAGCTTACGAGTTTGGAAGTCGTGATTTCAGCATGATGTGCATTCGAGTGCCACCGCAAATATAAGTGCACCGTAAAGCACGCATCTGTGGATCAGATTGTTTAAAACTTGTTTATTAGGACTGTTTTTCTTGCTGACAGGCTTATAAGACTGATTTAAATGCATCTGATTATATTGCTTTCACATGCACAGGAGACATTTCTGTTGTAAACATAATCTTGATTTGTTTATTTGATTAATTGTGCAGCTCTTGGACACATTAGGGAACTTATTAAAAAAGACAAGGAGCTTTTTAAGGCCCTAATTCAACAAAATAGAGGGTAGGATGCACATTAGGTGTGTAAATGATACTTGTGTTTCGTCCTTTATGTGCTGCCACAGCAGATGGCAAATGTGGTACATTTCCTGTCACTTCATAAGCTGCTAAATGAGTTGTATTTTCTGGCAAGCTTTATCGCTATTCTTCATCAGTAGTCCACAGAATGCATGCAGAATAACATTGTATAGTCAACATTCACAATTGAAAATGAACCAAAACCAAGTTGCAACTGATTCTTTTAATGGATGCAAACAGATTTGGTTATTTATTTGAATGACAACTGCAACTGACAACTGAATTCACTAAGAATTCATGCTGACAGTCAATTTTTCAGTTGGTTAAAAAAAGGTTCAAAAGTAGAGCAGAAAAAAGGCAGAAGCATATCAGTCATCATTTTCTTACCCTTGTGTCAAATGTAACCTGCATGACTTACTCTCTCCTCAGAAAAAAAGATGATATTTTGAAAAAGTGTATACAATGATGACAGTTTTTCTTTTTAGACCCCTTTGACATTCATTATATGGCCAAAACAGTTGAAACATTCAAGATATTTTTGTTCCACATGCAGCAGAAATAAAGTCATACAGGTTTGGAGCAACATGAGGGTGATTAAAGGATGGCCGTTTTGGGTGAATTTTCCCTTTAATGAGCAAATTAAATGGTGAACGCCTGTCAGCTGTAGTTTACCAAGAATTACAGGATAATAATAATACATTTATGGTAGCTAATGTTAGTTTCTTGAAAAACAACTCATGTTGCTATGGTTATCACTATATCCTGAGTTTAAGGTTATAGGAGTAACTGTGCACCACACTAAAAGATAATTTAAGAGATTCATTCTCACAAATAAACTACCATTCAGTAAGATTTTTTAAAGTGTTTTTAAAACAAGTCTCTTATGCTTACAAAGGCTGCAATTAATTACAGGACCAATTACTAATTAAATTTGTTAAAACAATTGTGCTGCTTATTTTATTGTTTGTAGAAACCATGATAGTAGTGTTTGTTTTGTTTTTTTTTTAGAATTTTTTTTAGGAAAAAACAGCACTTATTTAAAATATAAGTTTTCTGTAACATTACTGATATCTAATGTGCCCTTGCTGAATATGTGTCTGATATCTAATGTGCCCTTTTTTCACTTAATCTTACTGAGCCCAAACATTTCAATAGTGTTGTAGACCCATTTGTGTTTCCCGAAAATTTGCAATGTGTATGTGGCCTGCGAGAACTCTATGTGTGTGTCTGTCTCAGTCTAAACCCTGGAAGAATTTAGTATAATGAATCATCCATCATTCTTTATCACAGTGGCATAAATGATACCACTGCAATTCTGCTTCAAGGATGTGACCTCATCATGCCAAGTCACAGCTTGTGGGTTTTAGGTGAGTGAGTCAGTGTCAGCTGTCTTAATGTCTCACGTCTCTTTCTGCAGTCTTCTCCTCTCTGTCTGGCCGGTGTTCATGCGGGTGTGGTCTCCAACACTCTGGGGGGGCAAATCAGTGTGGTCAGCAGCAAAGGCATCCCACACTACGAAAGCTCACTGGCCAACAATGTGACATCTGTGCCGTGAGTAACCCATTTGCATTCTTGCTTGCTTTCTTCATGGGAAAAACTATTTCATTTGATTACAGGGCTTGCAAGGCAGTGCAGTATTGAAATTCCTCTTAATAACATTTTCTTAGTCTTTTCTGCAAATTAATTGCCTTTAACTGTGTAATGCAGTGGTTTTCCAATTTTTTTTGCCAAGAACCCTCCAAATATTGTAAGGAACCCCCTTTCTACAATATCCGTCTTGTCTGTCTGTCTATCTCTCTGTGTGTGGGGGTATTTTTTAAAAATGTATATTATTTTTTTATGAAAAAAAATTAAATATTATTAGGAAGGTTGACAGTGTATCTGAAATTTTAAATATATATTTTTATATCTATATTTTGTCATACATATTCATTATAGTTTTTTTTAGCACGTATGGAATTAGTCTAATTGCAAGTTTTCCGACAAGTAAAAACCATCTCTATTTTTCTTGAACTTGTAATTACAATTTGGAAAGTAAATTTTATCAAAGCTTTGACTTAAATATATTATAGTTATTATAGTTGTTTTTTTGTTCTTCAGTTTAAGAGCGTACAGAGGTGAATTAATATAGTGAATTAAGTACTGTCATAAACAACAAAGCAGCACATGGATCTGTCTTTTCATTATGAATTGTGTGTTGCCATAGAAACGAATACTTTCTGAGTCAGAGGACCTGAACTGCTCTAAATTGTCATCTGGTAATTATGGTAATTCCGACATGACGTGAACACAGCTTAAGCGACAGCTTAACATTTGCATACTGGATGCATTTATTTGCAGCTATCTATGATTGTCTACACCGTGAAGATGATCTTGCATTGTGTGTTGATTCTCATGCACAGCTGGTGGAAAACTAGATGCATGCTGTGTGCAAAACATCTCTGATGCAGCATTTCATTTACTCAGAATCAAAGCCCAAAACTTCAACTTATTAAAGCATTTTGCTTCCTTGCAAGCACTGGTATTTCTTTCTGGAAATGCAAATCTAGTTAGATTTGATTCCGCTCTTTGGGTGAGATTTTTTTCCTTCTATGTAATAAACTGATTGAATGGTAGACAGAATGATAGCTCTGCATCTCTCTCCCTCTTACAGTGGAAATCTCTCCCCAAGCCTCTTTACTTTCAAGACTAGTGGTGAGTGAATCAGTAATGTATCAAACTTGTGTGTTGTGTAGTATATTATAGAATGATTTGTTTTGTCCAAAGTGTTAAAAAAATCTTTTAAAAGAACTTGAAGATTTAATAAAGACATTTGTTCTTTATTCCTGTCAGTTCTACAGAAACGTCCAACACCTTGATGATCTAATAATAGAAGCTTTCATTTTCTCTCTTTCAAGGTTGCTATGGCACTTTGGGTTTGGAGTCGGGGGTGGTCAGTGACTCTCAGATCACAGCCTCCTCAGAGTGGGAATGGGGCGGTCACGGAAAGGAGCCCACTGTCTGGGGCCCCACAGGGGCTCGCCTCAAAACACCAGGACGTCCGTGGGCAGCAGCCAACAGCGACACAAAAGAATGGATTCAAGTGGACTTAAAGAAGGAGAAAAAAATAACAGGTAGAGTTTGTGTGTGAGAGAGAGAAGGATCAGTGTGTTTGCGTCTGTATCTTGATTGGTCAGTCATTCGACTCTGCTTCTCAGGTATTACCACCACTGGCTCCACCCTCCAAGAATATCAGTTTTACGTTTCAGCCTATGAGGTGTTATATAGCCATGACGGACAGCAGTGGAAAGCCTATCAAGAAGTTGGATCAGATAAAAATAAGGTATGGAGGATTGTTTGTATCATGTTAGCTTAGCTCTGTTCCATAATCTTTTAAGACCACATTCTAACCAACATTAACTTTATAAATGACTGATTTGGAATGCTCTACATTGGAAGCAACATTTCAAAATAATAATAATTTCAAAAGATGGTGTTTGATGTTAACCTGATGCTAAGTACCTAAAAACACAAATATTGGGTAAAAGTTTGGATTAAATTTTATTTTCCAATTTATTTAAAGTATTAAATGAAACCTAGGTTTACAATTTCTTTTACCCTATCTGGCATCTTTTATTTTATTTTATTTTATATTTTATTTTGTTTTATTTTATTTTATGCCATTTTATGTATTTATATTCTATGTAATTTTATACAATTTTATTTATTGCAATTGAATTAGGCCATCTTGAAAGGCACTATACATTGACTAGCATATCCAGCTCTGTAGGTTTTGAAGCAGAGCATATGTTTTGTTGTCTGTTGTTCTTTTGTGTTTGGTGGGTATTTGGCGGTGGTATTGGATCTGCTGCAGAATGACATCACGGTTTGTATATTTCCAGGAAAAAGGGTTTTACATTCCTGAGGTTTAAGGAGCCTGAAATTAAAGTACACTCTGTGGTCATTAATAATGAATGTCCATCGACTGTCAGAGAGCTTAACGAGAAGCGTATTGATTATGCGTAAATAAGATGGACCTAGTCTGAGGCCAAATGTTCTGTGTTGCTAAGGCAATGTGTCCTTGTGTCTCTGTAACAGATTTTCCAAGGCAACACCAACTATCTCCAGGAAGTGCGGAACAACTTTATTCCTCCAATTGAAGCGCGCTTCATCCGAATATTTCCCTTGCAGTGGCACCAGAGGATCGCCCTTAAAATGGAGCTGCTGGGCTGCCAACCTCATGCAGGTGAGACTAATCAGAGAAATCGGACTCCGATTCGGGCCAATTAGCCATGCTAAATTTGATTGGATCTCTTTCTGTTGGTTAGCGAGGCCAAGAATCTTCCATCCAGCCCCTCCTCCCCCTCGCAGAAAAAGCACAGTGCCCCCCCTACAGGAGAGGACGACACACATGCCCAACATCCGAAATACTACCATGCCTCCGCACTCTCATGATGGTAAGAACATACTTCATTCAGTTATTTAGCATATGAGCTTTGTTATAAACCTTAGTGAGCTGCCTTGCTGTCTATGTAGGCATCTACTTTCTAAGGGGCCATTCATTCACACAGATTGCACTTTTTTGTTTAAAAATGCAGAGCAATGGAATGACAAAAAACTCATGGCCTAGAGATTTTTTTTTTTTTTTAAAAACTACTTTTAACTTGACCACCGGGTTATTAGAACCCTGTCATAAGCAAGCAGTGAATGCAATGGTCAAGCACTTCTGTCTAGTACGTTTACATATAAAACAATGAAAAAGCAGCATACTGGAAGGCAAAATCATATTCTGTGTGAACGGCCCCTCAGACAGCATTCTTTGTGAAATGCATCCTCATAAATGACTTATTTTAAGATGTTTTATGTAGGCAGCAAACTCTTTTCATTTGATTCTCATATGAAGTGCACTCATTTAGGATTTCCAGTTGATTTCATTTGATTCTCTTTTTGTTAACTTTAACAATTAATAAAAAATACAAATCACATGCAAAATTTGGGTGAAATAGCCACATTTTATTTAGTTTAATCCGTCTTTCATTACTGTTTAGTACTGAATACGGTATTTATTATTAGTATTATTTGCAGTATTTTGAATTTAGTGTTTAATTTTTTATTTATTTAGACAAAACAGTATTAATTGACTATAGATTAATGTTATTAATGTGCTGTGTAAATGTAACAGAGGTGGCGCTGGTGGCAGTGTTGGTTCCAGTATTGGTGGTTGTTCTGACAACGCCTGTGTTAGTCATGGTGTGCTCGTGGCTGTGGAAGAACAGGTCAGTAAAAACATTTCGATATCTCAACAAATTATTTGATCCAAATAGTTGAAAAAAATCACCAATAGATCATTACGCTATAATAGAGTAGTCAACATTTGAAGTGGATCAAAAAATTTCATCAGAGTTGTCCTAAGACAAGAACGGGTATTGTTTTGGTTGTACAACAACTTTGATGAAAGGTTTGATCCACTTCAAATGTTGACTACTGTATTTTAGCCTAATATTAAGACTGTTATTCATGAAAATTTTTATCCAAAGTTTTTTTTATTTTTTTTATTCGTCATCCTTTCCTATCAAAATACTTGCTACAGATGCAAAAACGCATAAAATCAAACCTGGTCTGAATTTATTTTTTTTTATGACGGACGAAAGTTTTGGAGGCAGTGTGTAAAAGTGATTGACACAACGTGAGGTCATACTTATTTTTTAACGTGCGAAAATTTCGGATGAGAATTTCAGACTCAGTGTGCAAAAACCTTTAATGCAAATAAGCTTAAAGGACAAACCATTTGAGATAATAAATTATGTTCACCATCTGTATTCAAACCTACAGAAAAAGCCCAGAGGTGACTTATGACCTTCCACACTGGGAGCGCACAGGTGCGTCTGTTGTCAGTTGTTTACTCTTTTGCATTTCCTCCTACATGAATTACTAAATGTGCGTGAATGTGTGCTTTAGTGTGGTGGAAGAGTATGAAACAGTTGCTGCCCTCTAAGTTGGATGGAGAAGACTGTGTTCGTTACAGTTCCACGGCAAGAGTGGACCACCAGAGACCCCGGGTGGAGCCTGCAGGTACACATACAAACAAACTGTTCAAATGAGTTTTATTTTCTCCAACAAACACTTGAACAATCTATTTTCTGCCTTTCCTATCTGTGTAGAATACGCCCAACCACTTGTCACCGGTACAATGGCCTCTCTTGGACAAAGGTCAACGTTTAAGCCTGAAGAAGCCGATGCCCCTGAGTATGATGCTCCTATTCCCCCTGAACATTACCATGCTTACGCTGAGCCCCTTCCTGCGTCTGGCATTGAATATGCCACGCCAATCATGATTGACAGGGCTAACCACCTATCAGGAGGAACTCTACCATTCAGGGGGCGTGGTTTAGTGGCTCGGACAGACAGCAGCCAATCAGCAAGCTCAGCCTATGACACACCCAAGAGCACATCTGATCAAGCCACACCCACAGAGGGACAGTTGTACCAAGTGCCACAGAATACCCACAATGCACCGTGTCAGAAAAAAGACTGACCAATCGCAAAAGAGCGGACCCTTTTGGAAGCCCACAGCTGAACACTACCTTTCCCAGAAATCTGCAGATCAGATCAGAATGTGCCGTCTCAAATTGTATGCCGCGCAAGTCCTATCACTGAAATAACACACAGGAATGTCAGGAGAGAGAGAACAGCAGAGATCTCGTTACACTACTGTGTTTTGTGTGTTTATACGTCTAAATGTGTGTGTACAAGTGCATATATGTGACTGTGCTCTGCTATCAAACTGTGAGTCCTTAGATATCTGTGCATTTTTCTGAGAGTGGAGATGTATTCGTCTCGATCGCTCGTTGTAAGGCACATTTTTCCCTTTAGGCAAAGATATTTTCAACAAAACCACCCTCACACAGAATAACAAATGATCGCAATTCAAATGAATAGACAAACACTCTCATAACACTGTGATTCACTGTCATTTTGCACTGTTGTATTGTATTCTGCTGTTACATAGGTGCCTTCTTTGTGACATAGCAACACAAGCCTGTGCTGGTTTCTCTAGTTCTGTTCCAAAACCTGGTGAATTAACTTGCTATCTATACTGCCTACATAGACAGCTGCCTTAAGGCCCTTAACAATGCAGCATACTAACTTATAGGTCATCTGACTTTGGTTTTCTTAGCCAGAGATACAATGTTTTCGATCTGGTTACGGTTTAATAGGTTCAGGGGCCTCCGATTGATCTATAAATAGTACAATATTATGTGCCCGTTTTAATTTTTTTTATTCAACTCACAAATGCAGCAAAAATACAATAATTGAACTCTGAAAATTGCAAATTCTGTATCTTCAACAAAAAAACACAAGTCACACATGAGATCATCTGATGACAGCTCATCATTGGCTTGTGCAATGATATAAACCATGACAACAGTCAAGAAAGTCTTTCAGTCTTCTGTGCAAATATAGTGTTCTAAATTCTAAATTCTCAGTTGTTGAAACAATGTACTTGTACTGAAAAAAAAAAGTCAAAAATACAGTTTGATGTCTTTATAGCAGTCAAACAAGTTTTCTAGTATATCTTATAGATATATAAAAATATATATATAATTGTTTTCCTGTGTTGCATCGATGCACCGTATCATCAGTCATTGACTTAAAGCATGAATACTAAACTTTTGTCTTGATTTTGCCCCAATTTACAGTCTGGACAAATCCATGCTAGTTTCTGAAAGTCAGAGTCAGTCTGTAGATTTGAGGTGACTGATTTCACATAAAAATCATAATGTACGTCGAACACAGACCGCCAGGGATGCCCAGTTTTCCCTCTGTAACCGAAGTTAGCAAATGTATGATGCCTAGTGTTTAAAATCCGTTTAGATTTGAAACCTATAGTCTTATCCTATAGTCCTATAAGTCCTATAGTCTTATCCAGCTAGCATGTTATTAGCTAATGGTTAGCATGTTGCTAAGCTAACATCTCAGCACCTAAGCACAAAAATACATTTTACAGAAATATTGGGCAAAACAGTCAGTTTTTACGTATATTTAACTAGTTAGACTATAGTTTTCATTATTGAATGACGTGGTTATTTATAATCATCAAAGTATTTGTCTCCACTTGGATGAATTTTTTCACTGAGCTCATTGCAATGCAGTCTGCTTTTGGGGGGAGAACATATGATGCCTTAAGATGCCGTCTTGCTAGGTAGCTCACAAGGTTTTGGAGCAGATGATGGTTGTGTGCATTGTTCAGTTAAGTCTGAATAAATTTAAGTAGGACGGACTGACAAACATTTATTCAGCACAGGAACTAGCAAGGCCTTTCTTAAAAATAATGGTACAGCAATGGTGCTGGTGCTGCATTTTCAATTTCCATGGAAAAGTCCTCCGTGCATGACTGCACATAGACATTCATGCCAAATGTATTATTAGTCATGCACGTCAAAACCTGTGCCACGCAAAAATCCATTTTATTTTTCCTGCTGATGTGTCTTGTGTTAATACTCCCAAACCACTAACAGGTCGAGTTTAAGCTACCAAGCATGCACTGCTTCCATAGTTACACTGTCCTAATGGATGACCTTTAGCGGTCAAAGGTTAAAGAGCAAAACACAGGATGCCGACATTCTTGCCTATAACAGGATTCACTCTGTGCCAAGTTGTCTTTTTTATATCTTTTTTTTTTTTTTTTTTTTTTTTGTTGACTTGAAGACCAAACAACCTGATGGATAATCAATCCAAGCATATTATCCATTTGATTTAATGTTATCAGACCAAACATTGCCTCACGCTATGGATTTTGGATACCAGGATGTTGCATGTTCAAAGTCAAAATAGAACACTGTTATGTTTATCATTTACTACAACATTATAAGTCATATTTCGGTACTTGTGTTAGTTTACTGGCTTAAAGCAATGTCCACAGTGGTGGTGCTATGGATATGCCTGTATGTTTCAGTGTCTTTGTGTGTTTAAAAGTGTACCAGATTCAGTTGTGTATGTGCATGTCTGCTTGTAGTTCTTGAAATCTTAGAGTTCTATGTAATGTGTTTATGTGCACTGTATCCACAAGCCTGTGTGTGTGTTCATGTGTGTCTGCCGTTCACTGTACATCTGTCTCTAAATAATGATTGGTACTGTAGATTGATTGTAAAGAAAAACAATTTTAAAATGTCAAATTGAATTTTATTAAAAAATAAAATGTAATTACAAATATCAGACATCTGCAGCTTTGTATCCTAGTCTTCAAATTTATTCAGCAGTGCTATTTCTTATTTTTACTCCTTTACTATTTACATTAAAATATCAAAATATAAACACACATCTATTAATGTGACCCAAGCAGCTGAAATCCCAAAGCATATTAACAGATTTGAGCTTCAAAATATCTTTTTTAAAAATGTATATAAAGATATACGCTGAAAATGATATTTTTACACAAAGACATAAGTTTTTTTTTCAATATTTTAAATACAAACTATATTGAAGTTCATTCAAATAGTTTTGCAGTGACAAAAATTTTTTAAAGTACAAATACCATTTAGTCCCTCAATTAATATATGGACATAATACGTGTAATAATTATGAAAGAATTATAAAACACTTATGTCACACTTTGATATGTCATCTACTAAATAAATTTATCATTAACAATTATTAAACAATCATAAACAATTTAGACTGACAAAAGTCCTAAAATGTCCTGCAAGTAGTATTCTAGCGCCTGACTAAGTGACACTGCACTATACCAAACTGACATACGGACAAAAGTGTCACTTTGTAAACTATTTGACGCATAACAAATACATAAGCCAAGTGTGTAAACTAGTGTATTCTTCTGCAACTTTTAAATGAAAAATTACCACGCACTGTTGTAGCTATGTTGTATATAACAAGTAAATGCAGAGTTCAGTAAACACAGGTGGTTTGTAATTGCGTTCACAGATCAAGATTTCGTAAATTGTCAAAGACGCCCCCTGCTGGCAGTTAGGACACATTACTGGTACACTCCTTACTGCATATATGCGGGACGTACTTTATGCTGACTATTATTTTTTATATATTTTTTTAATAAATAGTTTTTAAACAGTATACAGTTGCTGTTGGCTCATTCATCGCACTCTAACTAGATCAAGTTAAGTGTGCCCTTTGTCAACTGCACATTTTACACATTGTAGGGTATGTACTGTAGAAAGTAAATTTGCATACTATGCACAATATGCATACAGCATACATAAATTAGTAGTATGCTATTCCAAATTTAGAATATGTCAAATGTGAGAAAAGACCCCAGTGCAATGATTCAAGACAGCTGGAAATTATAAATATCCATTACTCATTTCCTGTCTGGAAAAACAGGCCAGTTTTTACATTTCATCAAGATATAATCATGTAGCATACAGTGGGGTTCAAAAGTCCACTTGTGAAAATGTTTCTATTTTGCAATGTTCTGCTTTAATACAGGTTTGTTTGTTTCCATTACAGATTATATTTTAAACATAACAATTTTAGCAAAAAATTATCACAAATCACGCACTTGATCGCTATTTTGAATTCTACATTTTCACTCTATATTTTCCACTGTGTATCAGACAATTAATATTATTATAGAATCATATCAAATAAGTTTTGCTAAACAATTTATTCTCAAAATTAGAAAAAGCTGATATAAAGTTAACTTAAATAATACATTTTAACTGCTTTCAGTGTGCCTAATAATGACTCTTAAGTGCAATGATTACATCGTTTTCTGATGGACATTTCCATCTTTTGGTTTATTCCTCCATGTTCTTGCGCTTTTTGCCCATTTTCACATACACCGTTGTGAGTACGACAGCCGTCACCAAGATCAGTGCACTGGTCACCAGGTATGCTATGGGCACGAAGTAATTCTGCCCACCAAACCAGGTCACCATTGAGATCACCAACTCCTTCCGACCTCTAAAGGGCTCGACAGGAAAATCTGGAGTTATTGGTCAAGGCAAAACCTAGTTACAGGAAACAAAAACAAACAAACAAATGTAGCCTAACTGATAAACAATCTCCTAAAGAGATAGCTCACCCAAAAATAAAAATTCTGTCATCATTTACTTACTCTTGTTGTTCCAACCCTGTGTGACTTTCTCTGCAATATGTAAAGAAGATATTTTGAGAAATGTCTCCGTTTTTTATTTTTGTTGTTTTTTTTTCATGCATTATAAGTCAATGGTCACCAAAACTGTTTTGTTACCATAACAATATACTTCAGAACATGTTGTGTTCTTCAGAGTAAAGTAAGTCATAAAGGTTTAAAATTACATGAGAGTAAATGATAACAGAATTGTAATTTTTTGAGGAACCATCCCTTTAAACAAAAAAAGTCACATTGTGACTATGTAAATTTGTCAGCTGTTTAAATAGGTTTTGTCACCAAACTGAAAGCCTGTCAGTGCTGCTGAACAATTTCCTTCCATTTACAACCAATTCTGTTCTCCATCAAGCAAGGATACTGTAATTTATAGAGAGGGTGTAGTTGCCGGCAGGCAGGCCTTCAGTAAAAGGACCTTGAGCACGATTGAGAACCCCATAAAGCTTTTTAAAATTAGGGAAGGCCGTCTCTCTCATCCAGACAATCAGGTCATCATTTATAAAGCCATTGTTGTTGGAGTCTGTGTCATCTAGCTCATAAACCGGACGCTGCCAATACAAGGGCCTAGTCGTGCCTGAGAGCAAACAGAGAGACAACAATGAGAAAAACTGACACATATGTTCATAAACGTGTGGTGTATGGTGTGTAGCCTACCTTCAAAGGCTTGTTGGAGAGTGAATGTGTTGTTGGTCGGAGGGTTACGGAACTTGACGTTTTTGTCCATATACCAAGCAATGCCCTTTCTGTAGAGTGGAACTTGTATTTCTGACCCATCCATTGGATTATACATCACTGTTAATGAGTCTAATATATATAGATAGATATATATATAGATAGATAGATAGATAGATAGATAGATAGATAGATAGATAGATAGATAGATAGATAGACAAACCAAAAATTATTCAGACACCAGATATTATTATTATTTATTTTTTTTGTTACTAGTGGGTGCAGGACACTATATTTCACTGATGTAAGTGAGGATAGCAAAATAAACTGTGACATATTATACTCAAAAATTCTTCATACAGTGGACTACCAGTAAAAATGATAATAATTTGGGACCAAAAATTATTCAGACATCTGACCTGACCATGTTTAGCTTAAGTGTACTTTCTTTAATTGCAAATGCGACCTTTTTAACCACAGACTGAACAAAATTAAGCATTGCTTGGTAATTGGTTGACCTAAACTGGTAATAATATCTAATTGTGTACTTAAATTTAACAGCTGACAGCTATTCAAACTAATTCAATACTTCTATCAAAGGTATCTGGCATTATCAAGATGAATTTGTTCTGACACAGTTTAATTCATGAGTTCTTGTTATATTTTATTATCATTTTCTAAACTCTAGCGAATAAACTGTGATAATGTGAGAAATGTTGAAGATGTCTGTATATATGCACAAACAGCGATTAAAACGGAAAGCATATTGGCATAATTGTAATATGGGTCTTACCATTGAACATGCTGTTGGCCACAGCACCGCAGGGGGTTAATGGGTTTTCTGTTTGCATCGTAATCGAAAGGAGAGCAGTATGAACTCGGTGCCTACGTGAGCAATAACAACATCTTGAATGTGATAACAGCGCTACTAATGTGAAGCGTATGAGAGATCAAATAAAGACAGACTGTATTTTAATCAGTGAGTGGGAGGAATGAGGAAAGAGCGTGAAAAAGGAGTGCAAACAGAAGGGGAGTGAAAGAGACGTCGAGCACCTTCAGGTTGTTCTTCCTCCCCACCATCTGTGCATCATCGCGGGAGTCCATGTACCTCCGCAGGTTCTGATGAAAGATCCTCAGACCGTAGTAGAAGAATACATCGCCCTGAGGGAGACAGCGCGCGCTCAGACGAACTACTACATCATGTTGAGAGGAAACACGCTGATGACAAATTATGAGGTTCACAAGGTTGTCTCGTTTAAATTAGGCAACAGACTTTTTTTAATGACTTTAATCTAGGACGTCTTTTCTTTTTATAAAAAGCTGTGTTTTAAATGGTCTAAAAACTGAAGCATACAAACCTGCCATAGAAAATTATTGATGGAAATCGTTTATACGAAAACTACAATGGACATCTATTGGGCAGAATACAGCTCTTATTTAAGAGCTTATGTATTCAGTAATAAAAAAATGTGTTACATGAATTTATGTAAATCATGCTTTTAGCGGTGGGACTGTACTAGTCAGATTACTAGAAAAATTCTGCAGCAATTTCGCATATAAAATTGTAGGCCTATTTAGCTTTGCTCAGACAATGTCTCATGTTAACTTGTATATGCGTTTTTTTTGTTTGTTTGTTTTTTTCTTTTTACAAACAATATACCGTTCAAAATTTTGGGGTCTGTAAGATTTTTTTTAAGTTATTTGTAAAATATATCTAATATTATGAAATATTATTACAATTTTAAATAACTGTTTTCTATTTTAAGATATTTAAAAAATATATATTTATTCCTCTGATGACAAAGCTCAGTTTGCAGCACCATTCTCAGTCTCCAGTTTCATGATCCTTCAGAAATCATTCTATTGTGCTGATTTAGACACATCATCAATGTTAAAAACAGTTGTGCTGCTTAATATTTTTGTGGAAACCATGATACACGTTTTTTTTTTTTTTTCAGAATGATTTCATGAATAGAAAATTGAAAAAAAATAAATAAATGAAAATGTTTAGTAACATTATAGTTGTCTTTATTGTCACTTTTGAAAGTTCAATTTATCTTTGCTGAATAAAAGTATTAATTTCTTAAAAAAAAAAAAAATAAATAAAAATCGTGACTCAAAACTTTTGAAAGGTATTGTATACAGTCAGACCCACCGGAAAGGTTTTTGGAATGTAAAAGCTGACTGTGCATATGCAGGCTGTTCTGGAGTCGATGGCACGCTTCCTCAAATTGAAACACCGTTCACGTTCCAACACTGGTGTAATCCACCTATGCAGCGAAAGAAAAAAAAAAAAAAAACACAATATGAATATAAAATGTGACTGGTTGAAGTCGTGGCAACACATACTCCAGCATGTTAAGCTGCGGCCCTCAGTCATTCCATAATTCATATATGAGTCATTCTATAATTTAGGATATTTCACATCAGGAATAAAGTGTAAAAACAACATGATTTCTCAAAACAACTGCTGGTTTCAATTTAGGCCTATTTTCATCAGTGTAACAATTTTTTATATAAAAAAGAAAATTAAAGGGGAAAAAAATAAAAATATATATATATAGTGTATATTGATTGATTTTTTTTCTTAGATTTTCTTGTCATCTTTTGTATTTTTATAAAGATTGTTTAAAAATATAAATATATATTCATAAAAAGTTCACCCCAAAGCTATGACATTCTGGTCTCTACATATGGCTTCCCTAGCAAGCAGTGCTAATAACAAACAATACAAATGACTCATGGTCCATTGTAGTGAGTCAGCTACTTAAATTAAACAACTAAATCAAATTATTTAAGTTGCAATGGCTTTGGTCTTTATCAGTGTATTATTAACAGTTTGGCTTTTGATCACCAGCCTTGATGAAAAATATAATAGTAGCGAAACCAAGATGTTAAATGTATAAAATGACATATGTTAGGTCTATTATAAGTAAAAATAGCAAAAGAACTTGACCAACACACGATAAGAACACACTAAGTTCACTCTCTGATGGATTTGTGTGTTGCATCGAGTTGGTTTCCACAAAGGAACACATCTTCCTGGTCTATTTCTCCACTTCTTGCTGCCTTGCAAACTGGCAATGATAAAAACATGTCTAACCTTCAGTTCGTATGTGTTCTCAACAGTAACGAGGAGCCATATGCCCAGTAACAAGCACACGAGAGAGAGGATGAAGAAGGTTGGCATCACGGTCTGTGCCGTGAGAGATGGAGACCAGGCGGGTAAAACAACTTCAAATAAGCAAGTGTTTTCTTTATCTGCCACCGAAGGAAGTTTTTCTATTTCCCAGTGTGACTGAACCTTTGAACCTGAAGTGACTGTTACTTATTAACTACAACCACTCCACCTTACACACACACAGAGCTGTTCTCCCTGTCTTTAGCTCTGACTGTTAAACTTCCCCAGTGCTCCACACATTCTTTTCCATCAGAACGGAGTCTCTCCTCATTCCTGGACTCTGCTGTAATGTGTGGGAGCAGCATCTGGGTGAATGTGTGTGTGCTTGGTGCCTGAGTTTGTGTGTTGCAACAGAATATTTCAATAAGCAGTAGGCCTGTATCCTGAATAAAGTATCAACAGTCTATCATGGGAGGGGCACCTGGTGTACAAGACAAAAAAAAGGACAAATGTTTTTGACCAATCAGATTTTTTTTTTTTATTTATAATCATAACATTCACACACAATATTTTTTCTCGCAGCAGACATATGGCACTACAATACATTGCAATATGTCTATTACACGTTGAACAAGTAAATGAACATGAATGTGTAAATAACAGAGAACAGAGTATGTTTAAAAGAGTCCTATTTTAACTGTTCCTTCCCTGCAGCACTGAATTAGACCACGGTCCATCATTTTCAGCAAGTCTCCTTTCACCTGAAACAACAACAAAAATTTTTTTTTTTCATTTGTCGCAAAATAGTTAAAGTTTAAGGTGAATAAAATCAAAATGAAGTTTATTTTTTCAAATATGAATATTTAAAAGTTAAGTCTTTCTTTTCCTGGAAAATTGACAAGAAAGTATATTCTTCTGCACACGACTAACAACAGCAAATAGCAAAACATATTTTTTCCTTGATGAAACTAATGAGTATTGTGTTTTAAAAAAACAAAAAGACAAAAGTCCAAGTCATTCAATATGTCTTGTTTCAACAAGAAACACGATGACACCAGACAGAAACTGTATTCAGTGTTGTCACCATCACCCATAATTTTAGCAAAATCTACATTAGATCTCAATACATTATTAGATCATTACATATTCATTGCTATCAGGATTACAATTCTTTAAAAATATCTTTGTAATTCAATTATAAACAAGTCTGTCCCATCTGAAAGCAACAAATATATGGCAAGCCATTTTAACATTTAAAACATTTTTTTGACTATCCATAAATATAATTTTGGATAGTCACAATTGTAATTCCAGATATCTATATTGCAATTATGACTAGTCGAAATTGGAATTAAGATATCTACAATGGGATTGTGACTAGTCATAATATGCATTGAAGATATCTACAATGCAATTACGACTAGTCATAATACACATTCCAGATATCTACAATGCAATTACGACTAGTCATAATCTTCCATTGACTTCCATTGAAAAATATTTCCAGATATCTTCAAATGAGTTTTGACTAGTCGTAATTCCAATTCAAGATATCTCTAATTGAATTGTGACTAGTCAAAATTCTAATTAGAGATATCTCTAATTACAATTCAACTAGTCACAATTTAGTTAGAGATATCTTCAAATGAGTTTTGACTAGTCGTAATCCCAATTCGAGATATCTTTAAATATGATTCGACTAGTCAAAATACAATTAGAGATATCTCTAATTCAAAATTTTTAAAGATATCCGAAATACATTTGAAAATATCTGCAATTCATTTATGACTAGTCAAATTACAATTGTAGATATCTTGAATTGGAATTTTGACTAGGCAAATCATATTTAAAGATATCTTCAATTGGAATTACGACTAGTCGAAACCCATTTAAAGATATCTGCAATTCAATTACGGATATCTCGATCAGATTTGTGACTAGGAAGAAATTATTTGGAGATATCTGCATTAAGCTTTGTGACTAGGCAAAATTGCAATGCAGATATCTGCAATTAACAATCTGACTAGTCAAAATTCCTTTAGAGATATCTACAATGTGCATGCAAATACACCTTTGTTGAGCCCCACCTTAAACATTTTATTTAACCAATCGTAGCTTGGAAACTGTTGTCATCTGCTGTTTTGTCTAAGAGTTGTATAATAAAGGTCCTGCGTCTCTGGGTGATTTTAAAGTGTTTTATACAGAAGTAATTGAAAAATATGGAAATAAAAATGTTGCTAGAGCATGTGTAAAAGTGGTAGGCTATACAGAGAGGACTTAAATAGGCTTTTGTCCTGTTTTATATGGTATTGTTGAGACGTGTGTGCTGTGGATTAAATTTTGTTAGCCTTTCCAAATGAACACATGTATAAGCCTCGTGTCAGCCGCCGCAACATTTGATATAATGTTAAAAGAATCGGAGTGTCTATGTACACTAAGTGCAAATAGTTCGCATTGTTGGCAGAGACTATTTAAACTATCCGCCCACCACCGTGTGATTGGGATTGTCAACACTGCAAAGCGACGCTTAATCAACATCGTTGGTAGCGGAGTAGCGGTTACAACACATAGTTTTTGACGCGATCGACCCGAGTTCGCGTCCGCCTTTTGCCAAACTTTTTTTCTCCCTTTTCAAATCTCATATCGTTTCGGAAAGGCATTTCTTTTAAATAAAAATTAAGGAAATAATACAAAAGTTTAAAAGAAATATTGGGTAGGGTTAGGGTAGGTGTAGGGAGGGCTTTATTGTCCTAATAAGGTGGCATCCATTTAAAAATTTGAATTAAAATTATAAATCACACTCAATACGTTATTATTGCCTACTGTTTTATAATGTACTACAATACTGAGGTGCAGATAATTGCCACTATTTCAAATAAGTAGTAGAAATAGCAGAAAATCTTGCTATTTTAACAGTGTATATAGAATCTATAGCTATTTACACTTAGTGCAAATAGCCACTGCCATTTATTTATTATATATTTAGACATAGTGAAAAACAATGGAATTATACAAAAAAAAAAAAAAGTAGTAGTAAATCAGATGCAGTCAAGAAAGGTGAAGGCTGATTTGATAAAAGTTTAACTGACATTGATGACATACGTTACTTTGTGTATGAACTCAGGTTCACTGGTGTCATTATGGCAGCTTGTTTAGCTGCAAAACGGACCAAATGCTGTGTAATGTTCAATAAAGGCAGAAAACCGCAAACTGCTCGTCTGAATTTATTTATTATTTAGATATGATGAAAAATAATGGAATTATACAAAAAAAAAAAAAAAAAAAAAAAAACACTCAAAAATAGTACAAATAAATGCATTACGGACAAGAACAATCCCTCATAATCAGATGCAATCAAAAAAGGTGAAGGCTGATTTTAAAAAAGATTACAATTTAATAAAAGTTTATATGGCATTGATGACATTTATTAGTATGTTACATTACGTTGTGTATGAATTCAGGTTCACTTGTGTCATATGGCAGCTTGTTTCCACCATGGAATGAAAAATAAAGGTAATTTGCAGATTTTTCTCTTATCATTCATTCTGACTTTTTTTCTCAGAATTTCGAGATATAAACAATGCGAGTTATAAATTTTATAATTGTGAGATAAAACGTTGCTATTTATTTATTTAGTTAGTTAGTTAGTGGCGGAAACGAGCTTCCATAGGAAATATCCCACAAGGTGGGAGTATTGTATTGTATTATAGCAAGAGATCCATGATGATGATATTCTGCTGTGTTCAGTGATCAGCGCCAATGTATTCTTTTAGGCAGCGGCTATTTGCACTAAGTGTAAATAGCAATTAAATTATATTTACACTAAGTGCAAATAGCAATAGATGCTATTTACACTAAGTGTAAATAGTAATTAGATTCTATTTACACTAAGTGCAAATAGCTATAGATTATATGTACACTATGTTAAAATAGCAAGATTTTCTGCTATTTCTACTACTTATTTGAAATAGTGGCAATTATCTGCACCTCAGTATTGTAGTACATTATAAAACAGTAGGCAATAATAACGTATTGAATGTAAATTATAATTAGAATTCAAATTTTTAAATGGATGCCACCTTGGGACAACAAAGCCCTCCCTACACCTATAACCCTACCCAATATTTCTTTTCAACTTTTGAATTATTTCCTTAATTTTTATTGAAAAGAAATGCCTTTCCGATACGATATGAGATTTGAAAAGGTAGAGAAAATGTTCGGCAAAAGGCGGACACGAACTCGGGTCGATAGCGTCAAAAAGCACACACCATAACCACTACTCCACTGAACCTGATGCTAATATTGCATCGTTTTGCAGTCTTGACAATCCCAATCACACGTTGGTGGCTGGACACTGTAACAAGGCGGGCTATTTGCACTTAGTGTAAATAGACATTCCTTAAATGAATTCAGACGAGCAGTTTGCAGTTTTCTGCCTTTACTGAACATTACACTGCATTTGGTCCGTTTTGCAACATTTAAAATCACAGCGCTATACATACATGCACACTGGAGACCTTTTACCACATAAGGCTGCTTCCAGATTTATTTAATAATCCATGAAACACTTCATCCAGTAGCTTATCTCTCCATGACAACAAAAGCAGACTTTTATTATGTTGTTAGCAGTCAGCAGAGTAGGCGGGGAGGAGCTGAGTAAATTTATTCTGACGTCACACAACGACAATTCGACTAGGAGCAATTGTAATTCAGATATCTTAAACTATAATTGTGACTAGTCGAAACTGAATTAGAGATATCTCTAATTACATTTGCGGATGTATGACGCGTCTATTGAAGATATCTCTAAAGTCATTACAGATATCTTCAATTGAGTTTTGACTAGTCATAAAGTATTTAGAGATATCTCTAATTCGATTTCTTACTAGTGCAATTACAATTTCAGATATCTCTAATTGTCATTGTGACTAGTCGAATTATAATTATGACTATCCGAATTACAATTGTGACTATCTGAAATTATATTTATGGATAGTCAAAACACAGTTTTAAATACTAAAACGGCTTGCCATACACATATCAATGTTACCTCTGGTATATCCACCATTCTCCTTTGCTTCTGGTCTCGGTAGTTCCAGTCCAGAACCAGATATCTTAGTCCTTGTGTAGTCAAACCCTCTAGAACACAAGGATCATAAGTCAAGTCAAGCAATAATAAAAAAAATAAAAAAAAACTTGTAAAAGTTGGTTAAAATAACAGATTTTCAAGAAATGTGCATCAAAGCAAACCTTTCTCTAACAGAGCACAAATTCTCCCAGGAGTTCCAACAGCAATATGGGTCACACCTTTACTCAGTAACTTTATCTGTTCATCCACCTTGATGTGTTTTGCGAACAGCTTCAGCACTTTAGCTTGTCCTTTGAAAGCTACCAGCTGCCTTAAACACAAAGAGAGGAAAAAAAGTCTAACAGTTGAGAAGGCAACGCTGTATTATTCAAAACGAGACATCTGAGACTCACTTAATGAGATCAATCGTCCTTAGAGCAGATCCGCAAATGATGAGCAACACCACTGACCGGGTCTGGGTGTGCTGCTTCTGTATTTTTGCCCACTTTGGACAAACTGAAAAATATTAAATAAAAAAATTAAAAAAAACAAGCCAAACATATAACAAAACAAAAGTCATACATTAATATTAGAGTTGCTGATTAATGTGTTAATTACAAAAAAAATAAAAAACCATTTACTCATTTTGCAAAAAATAATGCAATAAAACACAATTACACAATAATAAAGCCCTCTGAGTTGTCTGTACAATATCATTTAAAAGTTTGGGGTCAGACAGATTCTTCTAAAAGAAATAATTAATTTTATTCAGCAAGAATAAATTAAATTGATCATAAACGACAGTAAAATAAATAAATGCTGTTCATCTGAACTTGCTATTCATGAACGAATCCTGAAAAAATTTATCAGTTTCCACAAAAATATTAAATGCATAGTTCATTCAAAACTGAAAAATCTGTCATCGTTTACTCACAATCAAGATGCCCCAAACCTATCTGAGTCTCTTTCGTCGGTTGAACATAAAAGAAGATGAGAAAAAAATCTATGGAATTCAATGGCTAACCAGAAACAGTTTGAAAACATTCATCAAAATAATCTTCTTGTGTTCAACAGAGTGAGTAAATAATGACAGTTTGTGTGAACTATCCCATCTACAACATTGACAACATTGATCAACATTAATAATAATAAGAAATGTTGATTACACTTTATTTTAAGGTGTCCTTGTTACAGTGTAATTATACATTTAAGTACTGAGTAATATGAATTACCTACATGTACTTAATATATGGTTAGGGTTAGGATTAGGGTTTGGTTTAGGGTTATTTACATGTAATTATGCATAATTAATTGTTCTTATAATAGTAAGTACATGTAACGTGTAACAAGGACACCTTAAAATAAAGTGTTACCAAAATGTTCCTTGAGCTCCAAATCAGCATATTATAATGATTTCTGAAGGATCACATGACATGGTGGACTGGACTATTATCTGCTGAAAATTCAGCTTTGTCAATACAGGAATAAATTACATTTAAAACATCATTATTATTATTATTATTAACAATATTTGTGTTCTACTGTATTTTTAATCAAATAAATGCAGTCTTGTTGCACATAAGAGACTTCTTTCAAAAACACTGACTCCAAACTTTTTAATGTAGGTGTAAATTCTGCATTAAGGAAATCTCTGTGCATATTCAAAATCACAGTCAAGATGCTCCTGGTTGGACATCTTTTTTTTTTTTTTTTTGTGGAGCAGAAACTGAAACATTGTATAAAAAGGCATTTCACCTTCTTTGAGGTAGGAAGACAAGCTGTGTGTAAGGTCATTAAAGCTGAGGAAACAAGACTCTGAAACAGAAAAGACGACAAACAAAATCAACTTCCTTATTCAGATTCAAATGAAACCACACACAAACATGCATTAATCGACTCACCGCTTAGCGTCAGTTCCTCCTGCTCAATAACAGAGCGGGTCTGGCTGTGGTGACTCTTCAAAAGGCTCATAAGGTCAGCTGGAGAGCCCGGCACAGGCTTGGCGCTCGTGAGCACATCTGTGATAGTTTTCTTCTTCTAAAGACAAAGGAGAATTATGCAACAATAGCATGTTTTACAGCACATACATTAGGGGCAGAGACAGTGACTAGAAAAGGAATGAATGAATTCAGATAAGCTTTGTCCTCTAATATAATTTAAGAGGCGAGTTTCCCTGCATAGTAAATGTTAACCAAAATGAGAAATGAGTCTTCAAATTATGTTTAGTGAAATCAAAGCATTTCTGAAGAAAGTTTGCTCTTTTTAGCATGTCTTTTTGTCCCTTTTTATCAAACATAAAGTGAAAAGTATTGTGAAGCATTATACTGAACTGGGCAAAAGAGTTTGACATCTACAGTAACATTAACCGACATGTGAATCATAATTCTTACCTTTCTTCTCCTCTTGTTTTTGTTGGACTCCTTATCGCCATTTTCCTCTGATCTCTCCTGTGTGATGAAACATTCTTTCTGCAGGGAAAGTAAGACACTCTTTACTTAAAGATGCCCTGGTTCTGTTTTTGCTCACAAGACCTTTTGTCTCAAAGACATCTCTTTGATGAAAAACTTAAATGCCTGAACCCAAGAAAAAATGACTCACAAAGTCGAGGTTTTGAAGTGCCATGTTATGCTCATTTACAACTTCATAATTTTATTTTTGGGGTCTGATAGAATACATTTACATGATTTAAAGTTAAAAAAAAAAAAAAAAAAAAAAAACCACATTGTTTTTTTCAGTTTCTGTCTCTTTAAAGCCTGCCTTTCTAAAATACCCAGTCTGCTCTAATTGGTCAGCTGGCCCATTTTGTTGTAGTTGGTCATCTGCATAGAGCTTTAGTGCTTGACAAAGTGAGCACTTTTTATTTGAACATTTTTGGGACTTTTCATTTGGCAATAAGCTCCATTTTCAGCCTATAAGCAAAACCATTTCAAGCAAGCTTGAATTTTGAATCTTTAACTCGTGTCATTACTGTCACTCTGTTTAGTATCACTAAACAGAACTGCAAAAATATATTATTATTATTTGCATATCTGTCAACAACAAAATGGAAAGCTCTACCCCAAACCAACGCCACTGGTTAAGCCACACTTTTTGAGTGGCCAATTTTCCCATTCATTTTTCCTATTGGGATTTTTTAAAAAGTCACTGTTAAAGGGGTTATAAGCCATAAACTACTATACCAACCAACTAAGAGGTAATCAAAACATTACAGACTTATCTGAAAATAAGTGTACTTAACAGCTATAATAAGGGAAACAGCTACAATTGCAAGTGACAGTTAAATTAAAAACAAAATATAAAATGCAAGTTTAATGCAAAATATGCATATATACAAATATTTAAGTAGTTTGAGAGCACAAGGAGATTGACATGATTATGTAATTTAAAGTGCTTCACATGAGTGGCTTTCTTTTGGCTAAGTTATTGTTCATATTTAATTCTCCTATGGAGAAAATGAATGGTATTTTTACTTCTGGAACCCAACTATCACACTATTCTGACAGAAAATATTTTGAATGGCTTCACAATCAACACCACCAGTAAATTTGTTTGTATTACCTTAACTGTATTCTTCTTCTTCTTTTTCTTGGTGTTGTCTTGAACCTGTTTTTCACCCTTCCTTTTCTTTGATGTAGATTTCTTTGGTTGTTCTTCTGCAAGTGGCTGTGTGTCCTCCTCTACCTCTGACACACCTGTGAGAAAGCAAAGTTTGCAAATAAATGAAAACTGATTGAAAACCACAAAAATGTCACAATGCACATTAATAACACCAAATTAATATAAAAACTAACCAGAGCTGGGTTATGAAATCAGATTCCAAAAATCAAGTATTTGTAATTACATTAAATTACATTTTAAAATACTCATAATCAGACTACATTTACTTTTTATTGATTACATATTATTCATACAATAACAATAAATTATTTATAATTTATTGATTCTCCCTAATTCCTCTTTTCAGCTTTTAAATGTTCCTTTCTAAAATAGCCTGATGCTTATAAACACTCAGAAAGTCTTCCAGTTTTGTGGATATTCACACAAAGTCCAGTCATTAGTCAGGTGGTTACACAACATTTGACCACTGGACTTACAAAAAGCATTTCAGGTTTAAGAAGTGTTTAAACATTGGATCAAGTACTGATAAACACATTACTTTTTATTTGAATGATCACTCAGTGAGTTATTTAACCATGTATTGCTTTGTCTTTGGAAGGCTTTAGGCTGGATTATACATGGGGCAATTTCTGGCAATGTTGCTGTCAACGGGCAACCAGGTGAGACACAGGGCCCACAACCATTGAAATTTGTTACCCATGCTCAGTGGGAAAGTGCCCAAGCAACATTGCTCAGAAAAAGTTGTCTGGCAAAATTGCTCAAAAAGTTGCCCCATGTATCATTAGCCTTCGTTAAAATGCACAAATTCACATTATTTCTTATTTACATGCAGTGCAGGTATTCCCAAACTTTTTGGTCATCTGAACCTTTTTCAACTAATACATTTACTTGAAGCTCCACCTGAGATTTTAAAATAAATATTTTAATAAATAAGTACCACATTTGTATGATTACTGTTCTCTGACATTGGTTAATGGTCACATGACATGCAGGTATTAAACAAATAAAATATTTAATTTTTTTTTTTAGTAAGTGTTTTGATTTATGTTCATTTAAAATTATTTTTTTTAATTGAACATTTTTATGATTTAATTAATTATTAGCTTTTCATTAAACTTACAAACCCCATTTTGGGAAACCTTCATGTAATGTAATGTTTAATGCACTTCATGCTGTTAATAACAATGAAATATATTTGCTTACTCTTTGTATTTTTATTTGAATATGGTACACGATTATACTGTTTAAATCCATGTGATAAATGAGTTTGGTCAGAAGTAATCAAAAAGTAGTCTGATTATATATCACCTAAAATGTGCAATGTAACAGATTACATTACTAACTACAATTTTTGTCATGTAATTTGGATTTAGTAACGGACTACAATTTGTAAGTAATCTACCCAGTTCTGGAACTAAAATACAAAAATTAGGAACTGCAATCAAATTTACATGGAAGAAAACGTATCATGTCCCAAGATGCTCTGCGGGCAGGGTAAACACGTGCTTTGAGTAGTCTGGATCTAGTAAGAGATGTTTAGCCTGTGAATACACAACTAACCAAGTTCTAAATGTAGCTGGTTTACTGACAGGAGTTTCATGTAAGTTACAGCTGAATATTTAAAGATCTACCAGAACCTTGCTAGGCAGAATACTTAAGAGCACTACAAGGTGTGCACTGGCACAGCAGGCAGTTTAAAACCGACCCGCGCAGAGCAAAAATACGTAATACAATCGGTACGCTACAAAGTATAGCTGAAATAAACAAAAGACTATGTACTTTCACATAACGAACATATTTCCTACCTGAATTGTCGCCCTGCGTCCACCACTCGTCTCCCAAATCATCAGCCATGTCTCAAACCGCAGTCGCGTGCCTGGAGTTTGCGCACGGCAGATTCGCCTCGGTAGAAAAACTTAGCGAATCTACCGACAAAAACAAGACTACTGAAAAAAAAAATTATATATATAAATATATATAAAATTTATATATATAAAATGGTTTTCATAATACGACATATATAATTTGAAGCAAAAAAAAAAAAACATTCGAGTACTAGGTACTAAAAATTTACTTTATTATTTTCAGTTAATTGATTGATTGTTGACATAATTTGAGATTTTAAAATTTAACCCAAAATACGTCTAAAAGTAACCGATACAGTGCGGTTTTTTATTTTTTATTTATTTATTTTCATGTGGTTTCATTACATGCGGTATTCAGATTAACCAAGTCTGAACCACTAGGCGGTGCTGAGTCCTATAAAATTATAATTATCACTCTGCAGGGTGTTTACTCTCTCTCTCTCTCTCTCTCTCTCTCTCTCTCTCTCTCTCTCTCTCTTTCTCTCTCTCTCTATATGCATGTGTGTGTGTGAGTGTGAGAATGTTGGACTGGGAAGGATGTGTGTGTGTGTGTGTGTGTGTGTGTGTGTGTGTGTGTGTGTGCGCGCGCGTGCGTGCGTTCGTTTGTTCCACTTTCCCTCACACTTATTTGACTGGTCATAACTCTATAATTCCTCCTTTCTCATTCCATGCCATTCCAAGCGCACACACACACACAAAAGAACCCGAACGCAATTACTTATTCATCACAAACATGAATTAAAAATCTCTGTTTCCCTTCAGCGTACAGCACTGAAAGCAACTTCACAGGCTGTTCATCTAACACAGAGATCACTTGTAGTTGACCAAAGATGGAAATGATTTTGCAGAGAAATCCTCTAAAGCCATATCTAATTATTCAAGAGCAGTTGGCAACTGAGAGAAGGTTGCCTAGCAGTTTGTTTTAATGCTGTTGTCCCAAATACTGCTGAAGATTCTCTGAATTTTACAGTAAAGACCAAGTTCTTATCATGAACTGCAGTTGTGCAGCTGCATTTTATGTGATTGAATTAAGATTATGCAATTTCAACTTTGTCCATGAAACGAGGAGGAATATTTTACAGCCTTGGACTTTCAAGTGCAACCTTTAAATACACATTTACATGCACACTCACACACAAAAAGGAAGAGAGAAAAAGACCCTCAACATTGTAATTTGCCCTTAATTACAACCATTCTCTCTCATTGTCTCCTTTTTTCTTTCTTTCTTTCTTTCTTTCTTTCTTTCTTTCTTTCTTTCTTTCTTCCTCCTTTTCTTCTCTCCCTGAGTGATCCTTAGTAACAAGTAGGTTCTCGTCATGGCAACATGCTCTGAAATAGACTGTGAAGCTACGCTGGATTCGAGCCGCGGTGGTCAAAAGACTGATGGAGTGTGGAATGTGTTCAGTGCATTATGGGATTCATTGTTTCAGTAGATTTTCCGTGTTATTAAGAGCTATCCTTTGGGTAACAACACTTAAGGCCCATGGGAACGCAATGGAGTAATGCAGCAATCAAATAAATTCTTAAAACTGAGTGCAGATTGTAGTCACTGGCATGTTACATTTTGTAATTTTGCTGACACTTTGATCCAAACTGACTTGCAGTAGCTAACCTTATTACAGGGTCAGTCCCTATGGAGTAACCTGAGGTGGAATGCTTTGATCAAGAGCACAATGCTTATAGTTCATAGATCACCATCATCGTGGGGTTTGAATGTGTGTGATTCATTTAAACGTAGGTTTACAGTACAACAATGCTCTTGCTTGTGTGATATTTCTTTCCCTACAACAATTAAATAAATATATAAGTTAAGTAATTGACATTTCATGCATAATATGACCACTACACCAGTGTAGCGAAAGAAAATATTAGTGCAAATAAGCTGTTTATTGTAACCAAGAGCTCAAGGTTTGGCTGGTTAGTATGACCCACTGTCCCCCAAAACTAAATCATATGGCTGCAAAAAGCATATTGTTATATTTACAGCTATTATTATATAACTGTTATATAGTTTTGGTATTGAAGACTTTTTAATATTTTTTTAAATAAGTCTCTTATGTTTACCAAGGCTGCATTTATTTGATCATAAATTCAGTAGAAAGAGTAATATTGTGAAATATTATCACAATTAAAAATAACTGTTTTCTATTTTAATATATTTTAAAATGTGGCTTATTTCTGTGATATCATCACTGAATTTCCAGTCTTCAGTGTCACATGATCCTTAAGAAATCATTCTAATATGCTTATTTGGTGCTCAAGAAACATTTCGTATTATTATCAATGTTACAAAAAAAAAACAGTTGTGATACTTAATATTTTTATAGAAACTGTGATACATTTTTTCAGGATTCTTTGATGAATATAAATGAATATAAAAATTTAAAATAACAATCTTTTGAACCATTATAAATGTCTTTACTGTCACGTTTTTGCTGACCCCACATTTTTCAATTCAACTATATATATATATATATATATATATATATATATATATATATATATATACAGTGCCACTTGAAAGTTTCTGAACCCCTTGCAGAATCTGTGAAAATGTAATTTTAACAAAATAAGAGAGATCATACAAAATGCATGTTATTTTTTATTTAGTACTGTCCTGAGTAAGATATTTTACATAAAAGATGTTTACATTTAGTCCACAAGACAAAAAAATAGCTGAAATTATTAAAATAACCCCATGCAAAAGTTTGTGAACCTTTGGTTCTTAATACTGTGTGTGGTTACCTGGATGATCCACGTCTGTTTTTTGTTTTGTGATGGTTGTTCATGAGTCCCATGTTTGTTCTGAACAGTTAAACTGAGCACTGTTCTTCAGAAAAATCCTCCATGTCCTGCGGAATCTTCAGGTTTCCAGCATCTTTTGCATATTTGAACCCTTTCCAGCAGTGACTGTATGATTTTGAGATCCATCTTTTCACACTGAGGACAATTGAGGGACTCAAACACAACTATTAAAAAAGGTTCAAACATTCACCAATGCTCCAGAAGGAAACACGATGCATTAAGAGCCAGGGGGTGAAAACTTTTGAACAGGATGAAGATGTACAAATTTTTCTTATTTTGTAGAAATAATTTTTTTTTTTCTCCATTTAGTACTGCCCTTCGGAAGCAACAGAAGATACTTGCATGTTTCCCGGAAAACAAATTAAGTGCAATTTACCTTGATCTTCAAATTCAAAAAGTTTTCACCCCCCGGCTCTTAATGCATCCTATTAATGCATCTCATTCAGTGCATTCCATAGTACAGCACCAATCTGTGTTTGAGTATGGGTTAAATATGCATAACAAATACAACTCCCAGACAGTGTGGATGTGAACTTTACATTGCAGTGGCCTATTTAATATCAGCACGGCATATGATGCATCTCTTATATATGTGCGCCATATGTAACATTACGAGAGACAGGGCTGTTAAGTTGGCTGGTAGTTGCAGGCGGATGGTGCAGAGGGGTTTTTTCATCAAAGGTTGAGAAATAACAGGAATAGGTCATGCTAGAGTATCTAACAGAGCGTTGAGAGCCCCAATTTAAGCAGCACAAAAGAATGTGGTTTATGTTCAGAGCTGAGAGTCCTTACTCAAACGCAGTGCTGACAAATCCAGGTCAGCGCTTCTCACTTGGAAATGATAAGATTTTACTGTGGCTGGAGATTCGAGCGCCGCAGAAAAGTAGGAAACAACGGCCGCAATTGCATTCACGAGGCACAGAATCTCCTCTGCATTTTTTGAATTGTCATTGTTACCGCTTGTCCTCCTCCCTGTGATGATGATTTGAAGATTAGAGGGCAATTTACTGGGTCCCCATTTGAAAGAAGAAAGGTGATTTAACGCGGCTTTGAAAGGCAACAATCTAATCTCTCTTTCTAATCATCCTCGCTTATTTTGCTCGTCTTTTTTTCAGAGAATTTGACCTCTCTATTGTGGCAAGGCAGTGTGCGCTGATACACACACAAACACACACTCAAACGCATCTGCAATATAGACTGTGTGGGAGCTCAAATGGTGGCAATTTGTGCAGCTATAAGCGATTGGTTGACACGGAGGTGCTGATTATGGGGTATAAGTGTTAGGTTCCGATGGACCCATCCACACTGATGCCCTGATTATGGATAATTTACCCCTACTGTGGCAGCATGGGACTCTACCCACGCTCCCATTCTCTCTCTTTCTTTCTTTCTTTCTCTCTTTCCTTCTCTTACGTCTCGTCTGATATCAAAGAGAGATGGAAAGAAAGGTTGTCACCGATTCTTTCGATTCTGCTACCATGCCAGTTGTTTCTAGGGTAATGCAGAAACTCATAAAGCCACTATTGAATTGAATATCTGCAGTCTAATATTCCTTGACAGACCCATGAGGTTTTTCTCTATCCTTCCACCCTTATGACTCAGAATAGCGAATAACCGTAAATGATGATAGTCAAATCTCTCTGGTATACTAGATGGCACAGGCCTTTTTCTTTTGCCTTTTCTGCATTTAATATATAGCATCCAGAGTACGTCTATAAATTACATGGTGTGTGTAATATATAATCTAGCCTAAGTGTGTAAGAAATGGCCTGCAGATCAAGCACAGAATGTAGCGCTTCACATTAAATCATTTATGGAGTCTGCATTCAAACAGGCCGTGTGGAGGAAACTGGCTCCAAGTGCATACATCATTTAGCGAAGCTTCGCACACACGGTGTAGCGACATCTCCTTTATATGTGTGTTTGAACACATCTTGAACTCAATTCAAATATAACGTATAGTATTTTGCCGGGAAAGGCCAATGAATACACCCACGTCGTCTTGCGTGTTACTCGCACGGGAACGATCCGCCCACAGTGACACATGCTGCCGTTGGTGTGTGGTCGAATGCAAGGACACAGATTTCTGCCATATGGACTGTGAGGCTTAAGCTACAACTGGGTTAAAGATGATTCTTGATGTCCTGGAAGAAATGACTGGCAAAACAATACCACTCATATGACGAAAAGACCAGTTTAAACCGGAATGAATTCCCAATGCTGGTCTGAATTGAGGACATCAGGACACCAGCATCAAAAACGCCAGCAGTGTTGGTCTCTTCTTTTCTCTCTCTTCAGCATTCCCTTTATCTTTTTATTTCTCCCCCGAGCGCTTCCAGCGTCATTCAATAAAATTTGTCAGTCCTGCATTCTCCCAGATGCAATAAGTCTTTGATACTGCAACCATTCCTTTCCATTAGAGTGAATTCCTCTTTATCAATACTGCATTTAAATGCTGCAATCAATAAACAAATTATTCACAGAGTGTGGCATCTCTTCCCTGCTGTCTCACGCCGAATAGTTCATTAGTCCATGCCAATGCACTCTGCGATGTGGAAATATTCATACACGCACACACAGTATTGACTAAACATGAGGCCAAAAGCGCACTGCTAGTTTTGACGTTAGTGCTGTATGCAATAATTGCGTACATAGTTAAAAAGTATTTCATCACTCTACAACTCAATACTACCAGTGTTCACAAAGCAGCATGTGGCGGGCATGCAAGAGTGATGACAGGATCTGTCTTATTTAAATATCATAGTAAGATTTGACTGTACCAGCCATGTCAACAAGTTGATTTATGTATGTAATTAGTGTGTATATATATACAGTATCTCACAAAAGTGAGTATACCTCTCACATTTCGGCAATCATTTTAGTATATCTTCTCAAGGAACAATACTATAGAAATGAAACTTGGGTATATTTTAGTGTAGTCAAAGTGCAACTTGTATAGCAGTAAAGATTTACTGTCCTCTGAAAATAACTCAACATACAGCCATTATTGTCAAAAAAGCTGGCAACAAAAGTGAGTACACCCTAAGTGATAACAGCTATACGTCGTTTAATCATGCAAAGGCACATGTCCTATTCATCATGTTCATGTTTTTTGTCTGCTTGACAGGACTATACAAATTTGTGTATCTTGTATTAGAGCAGTTAAAATTTGGTGCTTTGAGTACAATTCTCTCATACTGACCACTGGATGTTCAACATGGCACCTCATGGCAAAGAACTCTCTGAGAATTAGATTAGATTTGAGAATTAGAATTGTTGCTCTCCACAAAGATGGCCTAGGCTATAAGAAGTTCAGTTACACCCTGAAACTTAGTTACAGTACAGTGGCCAGGGTCATACAGAGGTTTTCCAAGACGGGTTCCACTTGGAACAGGCCTCACAAGGGTCGATCAAAGAAGTTAGGTCCTCGTGCCGTGCATCAGGTGTAGAAGCTGGCTTCAAAAAACAGACGCATGAGTGCTGCCAGCATTGGTTTAGAAGTTGCAGAAGTCGAAGGTCAGCTTGTCAGTGCTCAGACCATATACTGCACACTGCAACAAGTCAGTTTGCATGGCCGTCGTCCCAGAAGGAAGCATCTTCTGAAGCTGGCTCACAAAAAAGCCTGCAAACAGTTTGCTGAAGACAACCTGTCCAAGAGCATGAATTACTGTAAACATGTCCTGTAGTCTGATGAGACTAAGATAAAATTGTTTGGCTCAGATGGTGTCCAGCATGTGTGGTGATGCCCTGGTGAGGAGTACCAAGAAAATTGTGTCCTCCCTACAGTCAAGCATGGTGGTGGTAGGCGGCATGAGTGCTGCTGGTACTGGGGAGCTGTGGTTCATTGAGGGAAACATGAATTCCAAAATGTACTGTGACATTCTGAAGCAGAACATAATGCCCTCCCTTCAGAAACTGCACCAAACAGCAGTTTTCCAACATAATAACGACCCCAAACACATGGCCAAGATGACAGCTGCCTTGCTGATGAAGCTGAAGGTGAAGGTGATGGAGTGGCCAAGTATGTCTCCAGACCTGAACCCTACTGAGCACATGTGGGGCATCCTCAAGCGGAAGGTGGAGAAGCACCATGTGTCTAACATTCAGCAGCTCCGTGATGTCATTATGGAGGAGTGGAAGAGGATGCCAGCAACAACCTGTACAGCTCTGGTGAATTCCATGCCCAGGAGGATTAAGGCAGTGCTAGATAACAATGGTGCCCCTACAAAATATTGACACTTTGGACACAGTTTTGACATGTTCACTTAGGGTGTACTCATTTTTGTTGCCAGTTATTTGGACAATAATGGCTATATGTTGAGTTATATTTAAAGGACAGTAAATTTGTACTTCTATACAAGCTGCACATTAACTACTCTAAAATATATCCAAGTTTCACTTGTGTAGTATTGTCCATTGAGAAGATATACTAAAATTGTTGCTGAAATGTGAGGGGTGTACTCACTTTTGTGAGATACTGTATATATGTGTGTGTGTGTGTGTGTGTGTGTGTGTGTGTGTGTGTGTCTGTGTGTCTGTGTGTATATATGTATGTGCATATTTACTAAATAATAATTCGTTTAAACAGTTTAACATTTTTTACAGTGTATATTACAATGTATTATAATATAATATTTTAAAAAATATTGTGTGTTTTTAATCATTTTATGTTCTTTCTTTTGTCAGGAAATTTTTAAAAAGTCACGATTTGCATGGTTATTAATTAATGTAGATTTTCTATCTCAGATAATTTGATCTTGGACAAGTTTGATGAGAAATATTTGAATAAATTTTGAAATCTCTGACTTTTGATTGCAGACTTTGGTATCCTGGCACATCTGAGTCCAGCTTGAGATGTGGTTGAGCTCTCTAGAGGAGACGTGAGATTACCTGGGTCTTTTTACCCAGCAGAAGAATCTGAGAAGCAGAAGACCTCTGAAAATCTCCATTTGCTCGCCATTTAATCTCACAGCTGTTTAAACAAACGAGAAGTTAAACTGATCCCATTTGTGAGATTTCTTTCCTACAGAAAGCTGCTTCTTCACATATTGTAGGTAGATTTGGTCTGGATACAGAACAGTTATTATATGAAATGGAAACTATATCCATATTTTGGCAGTACAAAATGTCCTCAATATGCTAAACGGCTGAAATGCTCACCATGCTGTAAAATAGAGTGACAGTATGGTACAGTTATGTATTCCCAGGTGATGCTGCTCACTTGCCTTCACAGATTTTACATACCCAACAGCTCAGCAGAACCCGGGAAGAGCATGACTCAGAGAAGCACTCATACTGCCAAATGAGGATGAAAGAGACACTGGTTTAATCCACCCAGTAGATATGAGGAGGGGTTGAGAAAGAGAGAGAGAGGTAAGTCCTCACAAACTGTGTCCTATTCTCCCTTGAAAAGCTGCAGGGTAATTCACTCTTCTGAATAGTGAACTGCCCACTCAAATAACTCAAGACTCATAGTGATGTACCGAGATCCTCTCTCTGGAGGATTAGGGGCAATATGATGTGCATTTTTATGTGAAGGTGGATTTGTGTGTGTGTGCGTGCGTGTGTAGGTGCGTTGCGCTGTGTTTAAACGTGTGTGCATAGCAGATCTGGTCTTAGTCTTGAGGCGAGCCGAGTGTGACCCACTTTCCCTCTGAGCTTCTCTGCTAGAGATGCACTCAGGCAGGCAGGCACACACTCACACACACAGACACACACACACACACACACACACACACACACACTCACACACACGCTAAACGCCAACATCAGAAGACAAAGAGGAGGGGAGATAGAGAGAGGGAAGGAGCAGGGAGATGATGATACATAGCCGCTGCTGCACTCTTCAATTCAAAAATCAATCCCTGTTCCAAACCCGCCCCTCCAGCACTTTGTCATGTGCAAAAACACAGCGCCCATTTTGCTGGGGGATTTTCATCCAACAAGTAAGCACAGCTGCACCCCTGTGTGTGTACTTGTGTGTGGGTGTGCATACATTGCATATGCATGCACAGAGAGTCGTCAACCTCGGCTACGTGCCAGCGTGTGAATCCTCCATATAAAATGGCCTATACGTTAATATTTCATTTAATATTAATGAGTCCCAAGTGTAATTGTATCACTGGGAAGACCTGCATGGAGATTACCCATCGAACTTTAACCGCAGAACGCTGTGAGCCGCTAATGTGTATTTATTATCAGGTCAACACTCGTAATGTTGCACGCTATTAATGTGTGTTTCACAAATGTTGTAACAACAGCACTGTTAAGATGATGCTATACAAGGGTAATAAAACATCTAATTTCATCAAATTTAAAGTCACAGTGAAATCAAAACAGACAATTCTTACTTTTTATGGAATATTGCAGTATTCATTATAAATGATTTATCCATGCACATGATTATTTATTTTTTTATTCATGTGCCCTTGTAATCGTTAATCAAAAACATTAACATTAGTGGTAACACTTTACTGTAAGGTCTCATATTTGTTAACATCAGTTATACCACGGGGCTGTTGAATGCTGGATTCTGATTCGTTCAATTCAATTCAATTCAAGTTTATTTGTATAGCGCTTTTCACGATACAAATCGTTGCAAAGCGCTGTACAGAAAATTAAGTTTCTACAATATATTTAGTAGTAGCTTATCATTGGTGACTATGTCAGTTAATGTACATATGGCAGAAATGTACGGAAAAATCAATTAAAGACGTAATCAAACAGACAATGAACACTATTAACAGCAATTATTATATGATGAAATCAAACTTATAGCAAGATTTGGTAGTTCTGTATGTTGTTTCAGGGGTGGCATCATCTGAGGTCCTCTGATGGTTGGTTGATGAACATTCTAAGGTGTGCAATTATTTCCTAGTAAAAGCATAGCTACAAAAGGAAGTAGTTACAGGTCTCTCAACTGCATTATAGTTCCACATTACTTTCCTAAATTATATGTTATTTTAAAGATCCTTACAGTGTATAAAGGCAAATAAACCGAAACCCACAAAAGACTCTGATCAAGCAAACACTTATGATTAACAAATTACAATTTCCATGTTATTCCAATTAAATTACTTTTTATTATTATTATTTTCATTTCTCATTAGCGAGGTGGTAACATCGCTGTTTTTGAATCAATTAAACTTACAGTTTCCCTAGTAGTAGATACGCTGTTGCCGAACACTGGCTGAGAGACACAAAGAAGCAGTTAATTCACAAACGCTTCATCTCTCCTTCTCTCTGTCTCTCTCTCCCAATAACTGCATTAGTCTGCATATCAACGGCTCAAGCCTCCATATAGCTCTAAAATGACGTTTTGGAATTGGCACCGGAGGCTTGGGATGAGATGGGAAAGAAATTAGTTCTACACACAAGAGCGTTTGAAGAACAAAATCCTGACAAATGTATTGTTTTAAAACATGTGAACAGCGTCTTGAGGTGTTGTGTCCATGGTATAAGAGGAATAATTGAATTCCATCACTCTCAGAAAAAAAAAAAAAGATTCAGGTACAAAAGCGAAAACTTACTAATATAGATACTAATATATGTTCAATTAAAGGGTTACTCCACCCCAAAATGAAAATTTTGTCATTAAATACTTACCTCCATGACGTTCCAAACCCGTAAAAGCTTTGTTTGTCTTCGGAACACAGTTTAGTCTCTAAGCCCTGTATGTGAAACCGGGCCTTAAAGTACTAATACAGTTAAGGTATTAATATGTACTGTTTAGTGGTAAATTAGGTACAAATATGTACTATTTAGCTTTTGTACTTTAGGGTATTGCCCCATTGACAGCTCTGTACCTTTTTTTCTGACAGCAATTGAATTATTTAAGAAAAATGCACACTGTCATCACTTATTTCTAACTTAATGCATTAGCTAACATGAACTGGCAATGTGCAATATATTTTTTATAGCATTTATTAACCTTTGTTCATGTTAGCTAATAAAAATACAATTGTTCTTTTTTTTGTTCATGTTAGTTCACAGTGCATTAACTAATGTTAACAGATACAACTTTTGATTGTTAGTGCATGTCAACTAATGTTGTTAACTAATGTTAACTAATGAAACCTTGTAAAATGTTATTAACCTCTGTCATCCACTTTCTTTTGTGGAACTGAAAAGATGTTTTGTAGAATACAGCCTAGTAAAGCAAAAAATAAAGCAAAAGCAGTCACATTAAGTTAAAAAAAGGACCATGAAATTGGAATACGTATGAGTTTTCTGAAGCCATACAATACCATTGTGAAAGGAAGGTAATGGAATTTCAGTAATTATTCACTGAAACACTCTCTAATTTAATTTACACATTATTATTGAAAAGAGCAGCATGAACATTCTAACTAACATCATCTTTTGTGGTAAGGAAGGTAAATGGTAAATGATGACAGAAATTTAATTTTTGGGTGGACTATCCCTTTAATTTATGTCAACAGCTGTCTCATAGAGTGGTGTAGGTATGACATCAGAACCTAGAAGACTAATTTGCTGCTGGTTCCTTTTCTCATGGGGTTTTATAAAGGGTTTTTTAATTTATAAGTAAAACAAAGCTTTTGGTAAACACAACTTGATGATACTTTGATGTTTTGTTCTACAAAGTAAACTGCACACACCCATACTGAAAATTCAAATTTTGAAGTGTTGTTGTTGTTGTTGTTGTTGTTGTTGTTGTTGTTGTTGTTGAAAACACTCTGAAAAGTTTCTAATAAGTAACTAGATAAGACAGTTTGGGGTGCAAGTGTGTGTTGTAGAACAAAACATCAAAGTATTGTCAAGTATATATATAACTTCTTAGCAATAAAATGTTCCTCTATGCCTTTACAAGAGAACCCTCTTCAATATATATATATATATATATATATATATATATATATATATATATATATATATAGTCAGTCCTGCAGATTTGGAACAGTTGAGTAAATGAGTAAATCTTGAGTAAATCTTTCTTTTTTTAAGTTAACTTATTGAGCAGGTATCATCTAATGTTTTTTTTTTTTTATATTTTGCAGACACTGTCACATTTTTTTATATCATGTTAGAACAGCACTGTCAGTGGCAATTGGTTCAGTATTGTCCATGTATTTGCAGTATTTTTAATTCTGACAGTATAGAACCACACCTACAAGCTACAAGTGTAAAAGACTTTAAACTAGTGATTCTTTGAATGTAACACCAGTGAAATCCTGAAAGTGACAAAGTGTTTTGGCACTGCGCTATACAGTAGATGATTATACATTATTGGAAATTACTACTTGTAAATATGGGTTGGTTAAAAAAGAACCACATGAAACCTATCATTTAAAGTGGCAGTGGTAAGTGTTATCAGTTTTCCATGTGAATGTATTTTTGTTTGCATATGAAAAGCAATTCTGAAAGTTATGAGTCTAGCCTCAACAGTATCATCTCATAAAGTATTTGGACACTGAAGCCACACTTAAAAATGCATGAATGTCATTGCATTAGGTGAAATATGAAACCAAGTGGCATTTATTCAAAAGAATGATTGCAGTAGCACACTTTTCAAGCAAAACATTTCACGAAATGGAATTTTAAATTTATATTTATGTTTGAAGACTCCACTAGGTTTGTTATGTTGCTATCTACAGCAAGTGGCATTCACATATTTTTCAAGTGTGGCTTAAGTATCAAAATACTTTTTGGGTCCATTACTTTCTGTACTTCTCAAGAAAGACAAGGTAGTCAAAATGCCACTGAAGAAAATAATTAGCCTGGCACGATCAACTCTTTTTTTTGTACTCGTCTTGTGATTAGTTTTCAGATGCAGGTCTTAGCGAGTGCCACCTTAACGTAAACACAGCTAATTAGCGGAAAGGCAGATGTGTGCTCGTGAAGAAAAAAAGTCAGAAATGAGCAGCTCATTGTGCGGCGTCAACTCATGTCAGTGTATATAGAGAGAGAACAGGAAGCAGTCTCTAAGCTCTTTTTGGAGCGCATTAGCAGTACTTGATGAGTGGTAAAATGCTGCATTTGTCATTGTGACACACTCCTGGCCCCCACAGAGACAGACTGCAGTTAAAACTCAGCCCTGATAGATTACAGAGACGACTACATTCATAACCCAGCTGTATACCTCTACGCTGAGACGTCGCACATGTTCGTCCTGCCTGCGGATGTTCAGGTGTTTATTGATGGATGCCTTTGGATCTGCATGTAAATGGCCTGTTATTGCTTTGTTTGCTTATTTATTGTGTCTGTCCTTTTGACAGCAATCCATCTTGGTTGTACACCAGGGTCAGTGTGTGTGTGTGTGTGTGGCAAGGGAGGAGAAAGAGAAATCGCTTGTCTTTCAAAGTATAGTTCATCTTGTCACCAAGAAACAGATTTATCATAATGATGTGTCACTGTACACAAAGCATCATAACAAAAGCATAATGTCTGTAATGCAGGTCAAACTAAACAAAAGGCTATGCATACACACACAAACATGGCCTTTAATGCATTTGGCTAAGCAAAGACCATCAATAACAGTGATCTGAGCTTCTATTGCAGTCATAAACAAGCTTTTTATTCCTCTCTCTGTCTCTCTCTCTGTCTCTGTTTCTCTCTCTCTCGGTAGTATCAATATCCCCAATGAAGAAGATTACAGGACATGCATACTAGATGTCCCAAATGATCTACGAAATTTCCATTTCCATAAGAAACCCCAAAGCGGTGAAAAATACTCAATGCCGACATGTGCAAATATTGTTTACCAGGGGCCTTTATTGTGAAGCCTGTGTTGTGATTTTGTGAGTAGTAATACATGCAGCTTAGCTCTAGTTTAACTCACTTTTATATTGCAGAGTGTTCTGCCCTGATTATAGAAGTCACTGCACTTCAGTAATAAGGGATCATATATTCATGTTCTGTGCATTTAATACGCATTTAATAAAAACGTCTACCCTGACTGTGCTTAGATGTTGCTCTTTCATATCTCAGGAGATTTAATTGAGTTCTGTTTTATTTAAGCATCAACTCTGTCTCAGATCGTTCTTCTTTTATATTTCTCCTTTGGAATGGAGACAAAATGATAAAGCTGTTGGTACAAGAATATAGAGTAATTCAATGAATAATACTCTAATTATTGAATTATTATTATTGAACTATTACAATTATTGAATAATAATTCAAAATGTTGTTTAAACAATTAATAAATACTTTTAAATAATTTGTAAATAGTTGATAATTATTAGTTATTAACAATTATTAAAAAATATAATTTAGTCTTGGGAGATTTAAAAATAAAAAGAAATGTAAATAATGTGATGCAACTCACCATTTGATCATGCATGCATTAGGATTTTTAAAATGAGAAGAAACCCTTATATTTTTGTTGAGGTCAAAGATTGTGCATCTGATTATCTGTACAGAAATAGGTTAGGCAGATGTCAGCATGAACAAGTTGCTTGACATCCACTCATTCTTGAAAACCCACGACCAAAAACTACACGCTTTACAATGTAATAAAAAATCTGACCCAGACAAAATTAATAGAGTTTCACTTGCAGCATGGATAAATGAGGCTTGTGCTGACCACAATTTGTTTTGTGCTATGATTTATTGGCTGCCAAAAGCATGAAAACAATGAAATTCAAGAGAAATTTAGAAAGCAAATGTCACGCCCCTGGACTGTTTTGTTGTGGTTTTTGCTCCCCATGTGTTCCCTGTGACCCAGTTTCTCCCCAGTCTGATTGTGTTAATTTGCTCCAGGTGTGTCTCCTTAGTTCTTTGATTGTCCTGTCTTTAAAAGCCCCAGTCCTTTCAGTTAGCGTTTGTCGGTCTTTGAATGTCTTCTTGTGTTCTATGTTCCCTAGATGGATTATTAAAGACTCTCAGTTTGTGTATTTACCGTGTCTCCTCGTTCCTGGCTCCAGCGTTCGTGACAGAAAGACCGACCAAAACAGTTACCTCCGTGTGTCTAACCTCCGTTTTGTTTTCCGTTTTCAATCAGTGTTTTTGTTTCCGTTGTGTTGCCCCATGGATCCCTACGTCCGGCCCGAATTCCTCCTCCTCCTGCTGGAGCAGGAGGACCGATCTCTCGAGGACCATACGCGACTTTTCCTGATGTTAGCTAACGCCACCAGCTACCCGGACGGCGCGCTCTGCACATTCTATAACGCAAGCTTGAACACCGCGTGCAGAGCGCTGTCGTCCGAGGATGGTCCTCGAGAGGATTTCGCCGCCTTCGTGGAGTGGACACTGGCGAGGCACGGATCCCCGTTCACCGTCTGTGCCGAGGGGGATCTCGCCAGTGCCACTCCTGACCCAGAGCCCAGCCCACCAACTCCCCGCAGTTCGGAGCACCAGCCCGAGCCCACCGATGACAGAGCCATTTCCCGCTACGATCCACGAGCCAGCGACAAGCCGAGCGACTGAGCGGAAGATCGTCCCGGAAGTTGAGCCCAACATGTCAGATCAGGTGCGAGAGCTGATCACGTGGGAGCCAGCCGTGGACGGTGTGAGCGCGGAGTGGAGCTCCGCCCCCTGCACCGCGGCTGAGGGTGAGCTGATGATACATCTGGGGCTGCTAAACTTTTTGAAGGGGATCTGTTAGACTGGGAACATGATCTGGAGGTCGACGCTTCCCCTATCCTCTCTCCGTCTCCGCTGGTTCCAGCCAGCTCCGCTCCTCCCGAGCACCCCCCTGTGCCTGCTTCCCGAAAGCGTCCTCCAGAGCGCCCCACAGTGTCGGCTCCCATTCCTGAGTTAACCCCTGGAAGCCCGGAGGATCTCAAATGCCCACCCTCCCACCCGCTCCTGCCTCCTCCACCGCTGTCGTCTGGCAGCCCCTTTGCTCGCCCTCAGCCCTCCATCAATGCGGTGCGAGCTCCGCGGGTCTGCCATCCTCCATCGCCGTGGCTGGAGAATCCCTCACCTCCACCTCCAGCCTCCGAGGCCCAGACTCCACCTCGGTCCGTAGACCCAGCGGCTCCACCTCGGCTCCTAGCTCCCTCGCCTCCACCGTCATCCATCGATCCACCAGCTCCACCAGGCTCCCTCGTCCCTCCGGCTCCGCCTTGGTCGGGCGTCGACCCGCCATCGCCTCGGGACTCCTCTCCTCTGGCTGCGCCTCGTCACTCCGTCCCACCGGCTCCGTTGGGCTCCTTCCTCCCTCCAGCTCCACCTTGGTCCTCAGTCGCTCTGGCTCCGCCGCGGATCTCCGTAGCTCCGCCTCTGCCTCGGTCGCCAGAGCTCTCGGCTCCACCCTGGCCCCCCGGATCCTCGGCATCACCCTGGCTCGTCGGCTCTCCGTCTCCACCTCGGGCTCCTCCTCCACCTGCTCCGCCTCCGTTGGTCGGCCCCCTGGAGTCGGCGGCCATTCCTCCTCCATGGCTCCTCCCTCCGTCGGCTCCACCGTGGGCCATCATCATGGCTGTGGCCTGGGTCCTGCCAGGCTCCTCCTGCTCCGAATCCCTCCTGTCTTCTCCCTGGCTCCTCCCTCCTTCGTCGCCTCCCTGGTCTCTGTCTGCCGGCCCCCTCCCGGTTGTCCGTCCTCCTCCTGAGCCGCCGCCATTGTTCCCACCTGTTTCCCCCCCCTTCTGTTGTTCCACGGTGCGAGGACGCACCTTCCGGGAGGGGGGAGTAATGTCACGCCCCTGGACTGTTTTGTTGTGGTTTTTGCTCCCCATGTGTTCCCTGTGACCCAGTTTCTCCCCAGTCTGATTGTGTTAATTTGCTCCAGGTGTGTCTCCTTAGTTCTTTGATTGTCCTGTCTTTAAAAGCCCCAGTCCTTTCAGTTAGCGTTTGTCGGTCTTTGAATGTCTTCTTGTGTTCTATGTTCCCTAGATGGATTATTAAAGACTCTCAGTTTGTGTATTTACCGTGTCTCCTCGTTCCTGGCTCCAGCGTTCGTGACAGCAAAACTGACAATTTTCCAGTTCGACCTATGTCTTGTCAGAACTTTTGGACTATATAGTTCATGATGATAATTCTGTTATTAATTATATTTTAATTTTAATGTTTAAGTTTAAAGTAATCATGGTCATTTAAATACTACTTCTATTTATTATCATTTATATTAGTAATATTAATAACATTCATTTCAATGTTTGATTTTAGGGCTAATTTGGATAATTTTTCATACTGAGTTGGGTTGTCAGTTAATGTCCAATGGAAAATCTGCATCCCAAAGCAAAAGCAGTCGAGAGCCTGGAGTCTTTCTCTCAGGGGAAAAATCTGAGAAGCAGGACACTTAAGCAAACGTCTCCATTCACTCTCCCATTAATTTCATTGCTGTCTAGCAGAAACGCCTACCTTTTTAGAGAGATTTCATTTGTGACTTTCTTTCCTATGGGATCTAACTTCCGCATGAGGGGATTTTTGCTTAAGTGCTGTGCTGAATCTGTCCCATGGAACGAGATGAGGTTTGCCTGCAAACATCTTGGGATGTCAGTGCCTATCTGGACTGAGCACTTCTTGAGGTCATAAAATGTTGACGTTGAATGTGTATTTTCGTCTGCTGCCATCATCCCACATTCAGGGCATCCATTTTTAGAAC